>JANHAO010022228.1:0-12301 GCA_026873985.1 Saraca asoca
TCAGACAAGATCACAATTGTCAATTACATTTCTCCAAACTAACTGAGTCGTGTCTACGTGTGTATTCCGATGCAACTCACTTGCATCTCAGACTGTGAGGACGACTGCCATCAAATGAGGAATACCACATCGTCTAGTCTCAATAGATTATGATAGTGCCCAATTATCAGATCTTGACTAGTGTCATTTTGGTGCAGAAGTTTATATCATTGACAATCGCACTCACAATCCCATAACCCCTTATGGGATTGATTGAATGAATTAACTTCTCACCATGGACTTCATCTTAATTATGCATAAATCATGAATATGATCACAATATGCAATATAAGATGAATATTCAACCTTTAATATCCAAATCCATAGATCGCTTAGTCATAAATGCAATAGAGCCTAATCAAATTGACTCTAGGGCACCTATAATCAACTAACACTGTATGCATGTGACCTCCTACTTAGCATGTATGCGACTAACTCTCAGGCACCACATGCGAGCAACTATCTACTCAGTATGTATATGACCAACTCTCAAGCACCATATGCATGCGACCTCCTACTCTTGCATGCATATGACCAACTCTCAGGCACCACATGCATACGACCAACTGATTCTAAGGCGCAGCTCTCATGCAACCTACATATACTAATTAAGGTGTAACTCTCATGTGACCTACTTGTGCTAGCTAAGGCATAGCTTTCATGCGACCTACTTGGGCACTCAAATTTATTACCAGTTAAGGCACTTCGATGCTTAGATTCATTACCAACCGAGACAAATTAATATGATCGATTGGTCATCCAATTTAATTACTATTTATTTAGTTGTGATTTGTAGGAATCTATTCATGATAGCATATATATTATCTTCTATGATATTCAGAACATCCAACATCACACATAAGAATCATAAAAAAGCTCATTCATTAAAATCCTTATTCAACGAGGTGAATTTACATATGAAGGTTCAAGAAATACAAGTCAGAATAACCCTACAACTATCATGCCCTAAAAGGAGGAACTGGCTTTTATGAGCTAAACCCTACAAGCTAGAGGATCAATGAGAAAATTGACTGCTCAAGCTTGTTCTTGTCCTTCTTGCAAGCTAAGAGCTCCTCCCTCAACTTCATCACCCCCAAGGTACTTGGAGAAGCTAAATGATTAACTCACCATGCAAGGAGGCCAAAGAACAAAGGTGAAAAAATGGAATTTTACCATAAAGAGATTATAAAAATTTCGGGGTTCCTCAAAGAGGAATTGTCCATGGGAACTCCTTATGCAGTAGGCCATACATGCCTCGTAGCATTTCATGAAAGATCCAGATCATCAGAAACATGGGCTACTCAGCCAATATACCCATCAGGTCATTCTATAGAAAAGAAAAAGATTTTTTACACCTTATATAGACCAGTCTGGCTTTACCGATGAATCTAGAGACTGTCCAGATACTTTTAATCGAGCAGTCCGGTAAAAAGCAAGGCTGCCATGCCAATAGCTATAAAACATGCACATTAAATGCATGGTTTGATAAAACAGTAAGACAAGAAGTCTAAATGATAGCATTGCAGATTATGATCATTAGCTTTTGCTAGCAAATTTCAACTCCCAGTCCACAGAACGAACTGAGAGCTAGGGGCTAATATTGTGGGCATTTCTGAAGCTTTACAAATAGGCTGGTTAAAGGCCCAATGGACTAACCCAGCTGAGAAGAGCCCAGCTTGTTCCAGAGTGAGGTCACAAGAATAAGCCGACAGGTCATCCAATGTGAGCTTAGATTGCCAAACAAATGATCTCATGCATGGGTACTGAATGCCAAAGTCTAATCTATAGCGAGAGGCATATACTTCCAATTGACATATTATCCCCTAAAAATCGATAGCAAGTTGCCTAGCATTTATTATCTGATGCGATGTAAAAGATAGATTTATAATTTATGAAATTAAATTTGTAACCCCTGCCTCTATAAATAAGGGGGAAAATCATTGTAAAAGACATGAGAAAAAATATACATAGAAACATTGCTAAAAAATAGTAAGAGATACATATACTATTACTCTGCTAAACTATATAGAGAAAAATCACATAACAACAAATACAACTATCGTAGATATAGGGGTCGACAATTGACTTTAGCTGAGCCACATTAAAAATCCCTAGTGTTCTTCTTGCTCTTACTCACTCCATCTCCCTCTCTCTATCTCTCTTACACATCAACCGGAATCGCAATTTGAGATTTCAAGAACTTTTCTGGTTGATGAAATTTATACTTACCAAATTTCACCGTCAATAATATCAATTGTCTAATGAACAATTGCTCATTGTTCTATGCAAATGGTGATAGATTCTTCAAGGCATCCATATTTGATTGACAAATTAGAGAGAAAGAGAGACAAGAATCGAAGATGAAAAACTAAGAAGAAAGTGATGTACTATGCAAAGAGAAGGAAAAAAGAAGAGTCACTTGACATAGAAAATTAAAATACTTTAGTATCCCCTCTATTTAAGTTGATTTATAAAAGCAATTTGGACTTTTCGTCCAAGTAAAAATGTGAAGAATGTTAATCTTCACATGAAAAATTAACCGGTAACACTTGCAATGGGCGCAAATTTGATTGATTTAATTTGATAGCAATTTGTAATATAAATTTGGATTCTAAATTATAATTATAATGTATTCAAACATATATAAATGATCATTATATTTTTGCTTATTAGATGACTATTTAATTGACATAATTATATTCATGTTAATTTTGAGAAAATATTATACTTTTTTTAATTTGATTAAATTGTTAAATATATTTTAAATTAGTTAAGTTTATCATTTAAATTTTTTCATCTTTCTGAAAATTTTTCTTAATATATTAATACTTTGGTGAATTTATTTATAAATTATTTATTTAAAAATTTAAATTAACTATTGCATGCCTTCAAAAAAAAATTTAGTTATATTTATATGTAGATATCATAAATAATATATTATCTTTCAGAAAATATACATTTTAGAAATTTTTTTACAAACTTTTAGAAATATTTTAAATTGAAATTATAATAAGTATACCAAAATTTTAAAAAGAAAAATTATGAAATATCAAATTTAATATTTGATATTTAATGATAATATAAAAATTTAAAGTGTGAGATTTTTCGATAGATAATATCTACCAATCAAAATTAGATATTATTAATCATGTGTTGATGGATATTTAATTTTTATATGAATTTAATTATTTACTTATATATAAATCATTAAATCCAAACAAAATTTTGAAAAGGTGAAATTATAAGATATTTAATTTCTTATTTGACTTTAAAAAATGTGTAAATTTAAAGAGGAGGGAGTTTTGGATCGTAACTATCTACCAAATCAAATTAAGATATTTTTAGTCATATGTTGATAAATATTATTATATGATTATCTTTAACAAATTAAATATAAATTAATTTCTAATTCACTCAGTCATTCAAGTGCATATTAATTTTTAAATACCATAAAAATAAATATACACAAAAATAAAAATTATAATTAATAACAATTAAGTTATTATTGTACATAGTCTGAATATAAATTAACAATTATAATAGGCCTAGACCTCACATGCAAAGTCTAAAAAATTGTATGTTTAAATTATTTAAATTGTAATGTTTTTAAACATATTTACTAATTCAATATTTGATAGAATATTTTAAATTAGTATGTATGATTTTAATGTAAACATAACAAATAATAAATAAATATTACATAATGAGATATATAAAATTTATTTATAGATCGTAAATATAATAAGTACTTAATAGCATTAAAATTTAAAAAAAAATTGAATTTATGAAATATTAAATTTCTTATTTGTTATTAAAGAGAATGTAAAAATTTAAAGGGAAAATATTTTGAATTAAATGAAGATTAAAAAAAAATAAAAATTCCATCTGTAATTTGAATTAGACTGAGAGAGAAAAGGAAATAAAAATAAAATAAAAGTTCTTCTTACTTGCACTCTATTGATAAGTAAAAAATACTTATTACATAATAATATTTGAAAGAATATGAACATTATGATTATTATAATATCAAGGAGATAATTAAATTAAAATTGGTCCAACTTAAAACTTACCTAAGACTAAATCAAAATTTTAAATCGAAAACACTATAATTATTTGATTGTTAAGGGAAAAAAAAATGTAATACAATAATGTTACATTTGAATCTGTTATCGTGGGCGAAACAGAGATACGAGGGTGTGGATAAATACCAACACTCATTTTCTTAAATTTTAATTAAGTATACGTTATTTAATAAAATTTAATCAAAATGCAAAAAAGTAAATTAAATTATTGCACCCATTTAATTTTATATTAGAATCCTTTTAGCTCATTTAGATCAATAAGTTATTACAATATCATTATCTAAAGTTGAGAAGAATAGAAAAATATAAATCCTAGCTATATTTGATATGAAAGTGTGAATATTAGAATGTTATCACATGTTCAATTAAAAAATCACAACTTTATATTTTAATTTTAATCACTTCTGTAACTTCTAATTATTGAAATTTACGCTTCTAATAATGATCATTTTTTAATTAAATATGATCTTTTCACTTAAAGCTAGTATTGTCAAATGAACAGATCAGGGTAAATTAGAGCGAATTTACACGGACCTCGGTCTGCATAGGCCTGCGTCCAAAACAAACCAAACTACTTATGGTTTTGTCCAATTCACGCTTGGACCGAATTGGACCAATCCGCAGGTTGGTTCGCATATATCATATATATATATATATATATATATATATTATATTGTGATTGGGATGATGGACTTGTAGCTAATTTAATAATATTTTAAGAAAAAATTAAAAAAGGTCAAGACAAGATATATCAAAAAATACTACTAAACTAATATTAATAATAAGTAACAAGCACATTCATATGTAGTAGTAATAATAACTATTTAGCGTAGTAATTGATTTAAATAAATTATACCAATTAATTGTGTTAAAATGCATAATCAGATTGTAGAACAAAAAATAAATTAATTAGGAATTTTAATTAAATCTAAATTTGGACTAATATCCATGATCAACAAATCTGCTATAATTCTTTATTCTGGTTTTTGAATCTGGATCACCACTGTATCATGATCTAGAAAACAATTTTATTGTGATAGTATTCTTCCTCAAGCAAACCCTAGGCTAGAGAGCTTTGATAGCAACTAATAGGAAATACTATCTGTTGAATCTCACAGCTCCCATGTAAACTTAATTAAGTCGCAACTATCATGTGAAAAACGCTCTAATTCGTAGCTCACTTGCAACCAAGTATACGCGCCTCTCATGTAATTTCTCAGATATGTTCAGCCACTCGGTCGACCAAACAATAAGCAGAAGAGGTTGTAACTTCCTTATATAGAGCCGGGGATGTCTCCATCGAAGGATCTGGAACCATTCCCCCAACTGTTGTCATTAATGGCCTCAAAAAAGGCTAAGTTGACCCAATAACAGCCGCTGGACATGTGTCACGAAGACGTGGCCTAGTGCAGATGGAATGACAGTCTTGGGAAAAGGTTGACGATTCGAGAATTGAAGAGTCTCAACACCCAGCCCGCAGAGCGAGCTGCGAGTTAGGGGACTTATGTTATATGCAAAAATTGGCTAGGGCCAAGAGTGCTCGTGAGAAGACTGAGACCAGCGAGAGGATCAGTTTGAGCAGCGCCCAGGGTCATTTCATCGCGTTAGCCTATAACCAAGGGCTCGCCAGACAGAGGGGTTAAATCATGTCTTGCCTCAATGGACAAATGGGGCCCCACCTGCAGAAGATGGCCTGCAGCAGCCGAAAGCAGAAATCTAGTCTATGTCTTCTGTCTTGTACAATAAAAACTAATGTAATAAATTTACTACATGTGTAATTACTATTGTAATTCCCTTACCTCTATAAATATGAGGGAGGAGCCCAACTATAAAAAGAGAGATCCCTCTAGGCTGAAACTCTGGCAAAATAAAGATCAAATATTGTAATATTGTCTCAATAACACACTACCATAGACGTAAGGTCCAGCATTGTCTGGATTTGGCTGAACCACATTAAATCTTGCGCTTCCTTCCTTGCTCTTCCCCTCTTGACCTCTGTTTATTTTGTTGATTTTGCTTCATTTCAATCGATTACAGGTCAGGGATCCCAAAGAATCTCCCATTGGCCAGATTTTGGATCATAACCAAAATCCAACGTCAACACTATCTAACCTATGATTGATGAATAGGGATCTATCTATTAATAGAGCTAACTAAGCCAGAATCCTACCCATTATAGGATCCTAACCCATTATTCAATATGCAGGCCTAAGTACCTAGTGAAACCCAATACAGTTATATCACTAATGAGCCAATTACCTAACACACTTTAATTATGAATTGTGTAGATCCAAATGTGATATTCGAACAATCTCTCACTTGGACCACATAATTCATAAATAGTGGCCACTTTAAGTATTGCTAAGGTAATAATAGTACTATTACACCTACAATCAAATTAAGATCATAAACATCTAATCGTGCAAAACAACATATTCGATGGGGAAATTGATGTCATACATATTGAATACCTACACCTCGCCGACCAAAAGAATTGATATCTAATGAGGATATCAACTTAAAATGTGCATAACAAGATCTACATGACAAAAATTGTGACTATATGTAAATCTCCACAGAATGGTCCTAACATCTACCCAAGATGCTAAATAAGAATTAATATTCTCAACACAATAATGAAACAGGATCTAAATGTCTCTAATAACATATCATAATTAGAAAATGTGCACAAAAATATGGCAACATCATGAATATTTCATTGAACAAATCTTAAGATAAACAATACATATTATTTAAAAATATCAATTACAAAAACTCCCACTAACCCAAAACATCAAAAGACTTAGACAAGCCCATATTGGTTACATGATCTTTAAATATGTTAACTATCATAACCCAATTTCGTAGTCATGATCGACATGAATATCAAGTCCATATTAATAATTACCTACCTTTATCCTATTTCCATTACCCATTTCTACTTATACTTATTTTAACATTTCTGAGCACATTTGCTCAAACTCAATTAGCTGATTGAGAAATTATAAGCTTATAGAAAGAAAGATAGACACATTAGAAAAATATACACATTTTATACTGCACAAAGGCATTGCTCAACAGGCACATACCCTTTAAAACACTTGTTCAACAAATTTTCATTATATTTTCCAAATTAACCTACACAACAACAACCCACTAGTTTTAGGAGTTATCCCTTTAACCATCCATGTCCTAATAAAGGCAAATGTAACTAAAAAGTTAGATTAACCTATAGCTTTCATGATACAAAATATATGTTAAACTAACTAAGCCCTTAATTACACTATGACCATTCTATATACAAGTTTCAAAAAATGTTAGCAAAATGTAAAGGAAGATGGTTGAACCACTAGGGATCAAACCATATCATGGCCATCACAAGGAGAACATTCAAGGGTTCTAGGGGTACAATCTCTACCTCATGCAACACCTCATGACCAACTAGATTAAGACTGACAATATAATGAAACTTTATTTCATACACCCCTAGATAACTTTTAGACGTTGTCTATACATCATCCTTGATCTCTATTTGATAATTATTCATTCTTATCAATAGGAAGATTTGTGTCAATATTTTGAGAATCTAAAAAATAATCTACAGAAGAGTGAGTTTGGGACTTAGTAAGATAAATTCATACCTAATTTATGAGTATGAAGTTTTCAACAATAACCAATATAAGTGCACGTCATAGCAATACAATCATATGTGTACCGAGCTTAATAATCAGTCATAAAATCCCAAAAACTATCCCCTAATTGGCATTATACCAAATTATCATTGTCACACTAAGAATCAAAAATGTCTTAAGGCCTCAAGTCTTCATCATTAATTATCACATTGTCAAATTTCATTGTGTCACATTTTAGTATCTCACATATAGCAATAAAAATAGATCTCCTTATTGCACTAATCTATCCTTATCCAGCACAAGCCTATTCTTATCCCTCTAGGTTCTGTCTTATCTCTTATGCCATATCAAAATGCACAAATGTGGGATCAGGTTCATTTATCCTATCTCCTCACATCATTCTCATTTCATCATCATTATATATCATATGTTATCCCATGTCTCATGGGAGATTCTCAAACTTTAAACAATATTAATACTCACAATAACTGTATCACAACATTCATATTCAATCACAATCTTAACCATAAGAGTCATATTCTTTTACTATTACAACCATACACTCTTTGTCATATTATTATAACAACTATTAGGATTATTATCATAATATCAATACATAGAAAATTACTAAATTTATTGATATTGGCTTATGATTTGCCCAATTAGGATTTCTTAATTGTTATATTCAAATTAGCTAGAATTCATAGGAGATTAAACCAAAGGAAATAAGAAATGTCTTAAAAGGAGGGAAGTTTAAGCTAAAAGAATATAAAATTCTAAAGGTGCAATTAGAATCATGAGCATCATAGAGGATGAAATTTGAGTAGAATCACAATTAGAATTGCGGGAATCAAATAAGAAGTATTCAATTTGACTTGAGAAAATCCAATTCCAAATGCGAGTCTATTCACTAAAAATTGAAAACTTTCAGGAAGTCTAAGTTATACAGGCAATCAAAATCACAATTGGAATAAAAAATAAAGTAGGAAAGGTTGATTCAACTCACAAGAAACTTGTTAAACTTTTTATTCAAATTGCAAGACATAATACAACTTGGTTCCTACAAGTATGATTGTGATGTCAGTATGAAAATGGCAATTCCACTCGAGAATTTTGGAAATGTAGAAAAATAATAGAAAAATAGGGGAAACAATTTCCAATCTTACACTAAATTATAAGAGTTCAACTTAATATATTTTAAGGACTTAAACATGCATAAACCCAACTTTTCCAATAGAAAACTAACCATTAAATCAACAAGGCCATTCAAATTCAAACTTTATTATACAATCACCAATATCCATTTTCTTCAACTTACACCCACAATCAAGAATCACAATTAATAAACATGCTATAATTCACAAAAATGGTAAGAATCACTCACCTTAGGAACTAGAAACAAGAAATCAAAACAAATTCCACTAAGGTCTTCAATACTCTTCAAGAACAAGAAAGAAGAACATATTAGCTTCTTAGATTTTCAAGGTTTTTCTTTCATCAAACAATCAACTACTATTAGATCATGGTTTCATTGCAAAGAATCAAGCTAGAAATAAAAGATTCAAGCTCTAAAAACATTAGAAAATCATGTGAGTTCATGGGTTAAACAATAACATGAATAGTAAAAGTTGGATTTGAAAATTCATAACTCAAATTATACTTAGTGAATTAACATGATTTTGGCACTAAATTGAAGAGGGAGAAGACATGAATTAGTAATAAAAATATAAGAAATTCACATGAAGGGATGAGAAACTTACTTAAAGAAAAAGGGAGAGTGGCATAGAGAGACAAAGTATAGCTTGTTAAGAAGTGTGCATTTTGCATGAAGGTAACTGGGGAAAGGTTGAAGGAAAGGGAAAGCGTACCGGCTTGGGAGGGATAAAATGGAAAAAATAATAATCAACTCCCTTTTGACTCATCTATGACTTTAGCAACTTTTCCTATTTTTTTCACATCGAGTCCAAAATCAATATACTCACCAATTGCAAACGGCCATGAAATTTTAACACAAATTAGTTAAATTAATTACTTTTGTAATAACTATAATTTTACACTTGTCAGGCACCCGTAGCCCTAGTTTCCATCTTTCCAAAGTTTTCTACAAATTAAAATTTGAAAATACAAATTTTATTTTCTATGCATCCAAGATGTTTGATCGCTGAAAGATTCCTAAAATTTATGTAATCTATTTTTACCATATGTAGACTCCTCATGGCCCAAAATTTATAGTTTGAAATTCTCAAAAATTTCAAATTCACCTTTTCGGATTTCTTGAAAAGCCATTTTATTACTAAAATTAATTTTAGAAAATTCGGGGTATTACATTAACTGCTAAGCCTTTGGTTAGTAGATCCATAAGCATGCAAGTTGTAAAAATGTGCTTAATACAAGTAACACACTCACATATCTTCTTTCTCATAAGCTAGTATTTTACATTAAAGTGCTTTGTACAAATAAAACTTTTGTTGTTTATAGAGAAGTTCACAATAGCATATTGTCGTAGTAAATGGTTAAGGGTTTCAAAATACTCGTAATAATATTAAAACAAGTTCCTTAACCATACAGCTTTATGAGTAGCTTCATAACATGTGACATGCTCTGCTTTCATTGTAGAGATTGTTGTAAATGACTGCTTTATACTTTTCCATGACACTGCTCTCCTATCATCATAAAGATATATCCATATGTCAATTTATGATCATCTAGACAACCAACAAAATTTGAGTTTGAGTCGCCTATAACTAAAAAAATCTCCCAATCCCCTATAGGTCAACATGAAATCTTTGGTACTCTACAAGTACCTTGTCACTCATAGCAACAATCCAATGTCTCTAACTAAGATCACTCAAGTATCTCCCCAGTACAGCCACAGCATAAGCTATGTCAAGACGTGTATATACCTAAGCATAAATCGAGCTACCTACGACGGACGTATAAGGGACATTTCTCATCTTTTCCTTTTCTTCATCATTGTAAGGATATTATACCTTTGAGAAGATCTCACCCTTCTAAATAGGTGAAGAAGCATGAGAGCATTTTAACATGTTGAACTTCTTCAGTACTTTCTCAATATACGAACACTAAAACAAGTCAAGAATACCCATAGATCTGTCATGATATATCTCAATGCCTAGGACAAATGAGGCTTGCCCAATGTCTTCCATCTCAAAATGTTTTGACTACATTTGCTTTGTCTCAATCAATATGTTCTCATCATTGCTCACAAGAAGAAGGTTGTCAATTTATAGAACCAAGATCACAAAGCTGCCAGCACTACTCATCATATATATGCATTGAAATGACAGATTATATTTTTCTCACAAAGTATGATTTTCATGAACCAGTCTCATTATTCTAAAAATTAAGTGAAGTAAGATACAAGAAAGAGGGAGGCTCACATGTTGGGATACTAACCATAGGAAGGCAAGAGCTTTGATGAGGACCTTGGCCCATTTTGGACTACTGAGGTTACAAGGCAGGTATTCGGATACCATAGAGCCATAAGCCCAATATCCAATTATGGTTACCCCGTAATAAAACACAAGCCTTACTGTATATTGTGAGTACAAGGCTTTGCTCATGTTGCTCAGTGCTGGCTTCCTTAACGTGGACTGCATTGATATTGCAAAGACACATACATTCAATTAGACTACATAATTATTCTATCATTAATATTAGTTGTATTTATTTTAATTCAATCTTTTTGGTTTTACCTTTAATAAAATCAAATAAATAAAATCAATAAATAACTTTTTCAATATGTAATAAATAAAATTAAGTAAATGATAATGAATATCATTAAATTAATCTGTATCTCAAATAATAAGTAAAAAATATTAATAACAACGATAGTAGAAATGGTACCAAAAGCATTGAAAACCTTCTTTACTTTGCTTCCATTGATGTCAAACTCTATCTCTGCTAGATTTCCTTTTCAATGACAGTGTCCACAAAGTAAATGGTGGCGCCGAAGCATTACCATAATCAACAGAATATTTCAAAAAGTGAACTAGATTGATAGCTAAAAAGGGAAAACGCCTAAAAACAAACCATCTTTAACTAAAACAGTTACAAGGACCATGACATATGTGGAAGTAAGAATGGTGCTGGCTCCAATCCAGTTTCTCATGGCGCATATTGTGGGGATGAAAAATGCAAACAGGTAGTATGCTGCTCCTGTCATTATTATGTAATATTGAAGCTTGTTATCAACATCAATCCCACTTGTTACCATGAATCTGCAAAGTCTGATCAACATCACAAAATAAATTTCTTCCAAAGCATACCAGATAATAAAGAACTTGCCTATATTTAATTTCCAACTGAAACCAGATATGCAGCAACTCATAAAAACTCATAACTTACTCTCCATGAAAACACATACTTTCGAAGTGCAAAATATGGATTGCAGAACAATATGGAATTTTGTTTGCCAAAATGAATTGAGCGGAAAGGAGACAGTTAAGGGTATAGTTTTTACTGCTTAGGGATTATATTACCATGATCAATGGTATGAGCAGAAGAAGGAAGAGTATGATCATGATT
>JANHAO010022229.1:0-12262 GCA_026873985.1 Saraca asoca
TCGAGTAATCTCTCTTCCTTATATTTCCACAGATCGTCAGGTAGCTGATGTCTTCACCAAAGCTATGACAAGACAGCGGCATCAGCTCCTTGTTGGCAAATTATTGCTGGTTGACTTACCAGCATCAATTTGAGGGGGGATGTTAATGCCAGCTAAAGTGTAGGGCTGGTTGTGACTGTTACATGTTTATTCTGTCACATATTTATTAGGTTTATTGCTGTATTATTGTCAATTATTAGGCACATGTTTTTAGTAAATGTACAGCTGTATTATAGATCCTTGTTTTCATCAGTTTAGAGTCTAAATTTTAGGACATTTCTTGTAATCTCTCCTTTCTATGTAAAGCATGTAATTCACTGTCTATTAAAGGAGAATTGGCACAGAAGGCAAAGCAGTGTTTTTCAAAAAAAATGCTCTCTTGTTGTTTTGACACTTTTGAAGGTCTTTATCGAGATCATTGGAATGGTGTTATTGTGACAAGTATGAATTCCACTTTCATTACTTTAATTCCTAGGAAGGAACAATATCTTAAGGTCAAAAATTTTAGGCCTATCAACTTGCACCCAAAGTTAAGGGTACTAGCCTCTATGTTTCTTAGAATTCTCAATAATAAGTTACAAGTCAAATAATTCATCATAGCACTTTTTAGAGATGTTTGGTTTGGTTATACTTTTAAATATTTCAATAATCAATTATAAGCAATTAAACAAAAAAGCTACTTTGATTAGCTTTTATTTTAATAAGGATTATAGAAAGAGAAACACTCAAATTTGTACCCATATTAACCTCACTTTTCCTTTCTTTTTGTCTTCATTGTCATAACTCCAATATAACAACAAAATCTCCTTTTTCTCTCTTCCTTCATTGTCCTTCTAGTAATTTAACGTTAAAAAAGTGATTTTTCTATACATCATCCAAACAAGAACAGATTATGTATAATCAATTATAAGAGATGTTACCAAACGTAAAATGAATTATATATAATCAATTATTTAAAAACCAATTATGTTTATAATCAATTATTCTATTGCTATACCAAACCAGCCCTCAATAATATATTGGACTTTTCTCTGCAACTATCTCTAGCTTTTCTACTTCTTCCCCTCCTAAACCCTAATTATTTTCTCAACAAGGGCTCTAACACCAGCTTGAATTGGTGAATGACTTGAGCAAAAACCTCAGCAAGAGATCATACATTTATACCAAAAATCAAAGCCAGTAGATAAATCTCTAATACCTAATCTAATAAGGAGTAGATAATTACTAAGATGGTTTCCTATATAAACTAGATAACCTCATATCTTATTTACATAATTCTGCACATTCAAATCAGAACAAATGGCCCTAGAAAGGTGGTCAAAGCAGCAAAGAAGGTTTCAATTTCACATAGCAACACAATCAACTACAAACAGTAAGGATTAGCCATAGCTATACAAACTTAATAGAAAAATGAATGAATATAGCAATGTTAGGAGATATTTTTTTATTTCTCTTAACAAGCAACATATAAGCTAGTCAAATTGGCCATAACCTACCTTGCCCAAGCTTCAAAATAGCCGCCGTTATAAACACACTAAGCACCTTCTTAAATACATCACCGTTAAATATTGCAGTTGGATCCCCAGAACCATTCCAAGCTACAATAATCATAGCCTAATTAACAACAAATTAACCATAACCAAAAGAGGGTCTTAGTTTTCAATTTCAAATCATTAAAGATCCCTTGCCCTCACCCCTCTTCCTTTTTTTTTGAAAGGGGGGGGGGTGATGTTGCTTAAGGGACACAATGTAGGAAACATTCAATACCTGTAAACACAAAATGAAGAAACTCCACATGCGATCAAAGCTTCTGAAAATATGCCAAAATGACCTTATCTCAACAAAATTGACTTTTCCAACCCATCTGTCTCTGCCAAGCAGTTTTTTATTCTGAAAATCAAAATTTCAGCAAGGCAAGTGGCACAAGGAAGTTCCAATATTAGTAATGGGAACTCACCCATACAAGATGGTGAAAAATTACAGAAGCACCGATAGTATATGCCCAATGGATGTTAAATTACATTCAGAAGTCATGAAGGACTACAATCATTGCAAAGAACATACAACGAAGAATCTCATGGTGTTAAAAAGAAAAATCCCACAAAAGAACATAGACTAGGTCCAATATCTCCACAACCACCAATACATTTAACTGCCCTTCACATAGACTAGTTGTTTTATAGTGTTTACAGTTGGAATGGAAAGCTCATGGTTTCTTTTGAGTGATAAGTTTGATAGATTTACAAAGAAGTTGGAAGTCTATCTTAGATTATTGATAGGATAGTTTTCTTCATGTTCTATTGTTTTTCTTTTTTTAGTTTTCATCATTCCTTTTGAGCATTTCTTTTCCTTTTCTTTTGTATTTCTCTCCTTCCTTTAATAATATTTCTTTTTCTATCCAAAAAAAAAAAAACCATTTAAGTGCCCTTCAAAAGCAAAAAGGCATTGAAAACCATAAAAGACCACATAATTCAAAAATTACACTAAAAAAATCAGTCAAGCTTTCACCTAAAAGCACGAACAAGTCTTTGATTTCTTGCAAAAGCACCATAATTCAACATTTCAATTACTACAACTTATAGGTATGCCAACAACCAAACCAATACCATACAAGAAGTATTATATTATAAGAAAATCCAACCTCAAAAGCTCTTTAACAGCTAGCAACTAATAGAATGGTCAATTCTCACTATCCACAGACAGAGAGAACCATCCATGGTCCGGAAGCCACTTATATTATCATTTGCTTAATTAAAGGTGGTGAATGAGAAAGAATGAAAGATTGTCAACTCTACTTACATTAGATTTGTCAAAGACATGGTGCCCAGTTGGCAGACAAAAGAAATCAGCATCAGCATGCATCGGCCAGCCTAGCAGGAAGCAATCAACTGACCTACAATTGTTTCATTAAAGATTAATCATTTTTATAAAAGGAGAAATATTATTAGACATGAAGGAGAAAAGAGCCTAGGAGTTAGGTGAGGATAAGATATCTTGAAAAAGAACCAAAAAAAAAAAAAAAAAATGGGGAAAACAAGGGAAAAAACATCATTAAAGCAAAATGTGCTGAATCTGCTGATGTACAAATGCTGGTATCAAAATAAAGAGGATAAGGGACACAAGACAGCTAATTTTTCCAGAAATATTCATTTAAATCATCATAGTTCCTCCATTGCGAATGCTTTGAATTCCCCTTTTTGCTCCGTTCAGCTTCCTTTTGAGCAAAGCAACCATTAATTCCAACATGAGATTATCATAACGAAAAAATGTCTGCAGTGTTTCTTCACGCCTTTTTAGGAGAGAAAGGGGACAAGGTAAAAAAAAAAAAGTAAATAAATGATGGCAGAGAGCACCTTTGCAATCACATCATAGATAGGAGCAACAACTTTCCTTAAGAAAGCCTCCTCTTCACCTCCATAAGTTGGCTTCACATTCTCTTCTGTCATTGGACTGACATTACCAGCAAGCATACTATATAATTCAAAAGCCATCTACAAGAAGCACAAAATGAAAAAACCAAAACATGTCATTATTCAACAGAACAGGTTGCAGCCATCAAAGAAATTTACTCCATAATGATATAAATATATGCAAATGTGGGCAGCTGCACAGTTAACAAACCAAACACACATGAGAAATTTGAACGATAGAGATTTTTTATTTAGTTGTTTTGATGTCCTTTCTTGATTCTGTTACCTTTTCTTTTGTTTCAGATAGAAGCACTTGATCTTTACATTCCTCTGGGTCATACAGTTGTAAATCCCTTTTTGATTTTTTGGTTAAAAATCCTTCTAATCAAGTTATGCCTCTCACTATCTCTTTCTGGAAAATTAAGGTTCCTTCCAAGGTTGAAGTTTTTGTTTGGACTACTGTTCTTAATAGGATTAATACTATTAATATGCTTCAAGTGCGTAGGCCTCATAACGCTTTATCTCCAAATATGTGTGTGATGTGCTATCGAGATTCAAAGACCAGTAATCATTTGTTTATTCATTGTGTTTTGGCTTGTGAGTTGTAGATCAAATTATTCTTGTTGTTTGATATCTATTGGGTTTGTCCGAATAATTTGGCAAATATTTTGTCCACTAATTTCAGAGGTTTTGGAAGTAATATTGCCAAGAAGGCTGCTTGGAATTGTGCTCCTTTTGCTGATATATGGTGCATTTGGTTAGAAAGAAAAGCTAGAATTTGTGGAAATCAAGCCCAGACTAGATCTCTATTGTGAGATAGGATTTTGTTTATAGCATCTCTTTGGTTAAAAGCTAAGGGTTACTTTAGAGGGTTGGCTCTGTCTGATTTGCATAGGAATTGGGTAGTAGCTTTGTCTTGATAGACTTTTTTCCTTTTTGAGGATTCCTTGTCCTCTGCTTTTGTTCTCTGTTTCTCTTCTATAAGAGTTTCTTTTTCAATAAAAAAAAAAATATATCCAGAGGCAATGCTTTACAAGGTCTGCACACTTGTAACATATTAGTATTGACCTTGTTCAAAACAGCAGTCCAAACAAAAAAGTTTAGCCATAAACAGAGCCTTCATCTTTCAGAAGGAATTAAGGAATAGCAAATCAATATTTGAAGGGTGTTGGACCTAAAAATTGAAGAAAAAAGACTTACAAGTAAACATACTAAAAGAGTCTAGTGACAAACCTGTCTATCTTATTTTCTTGCTTAGTTTAAAACATCAACAAACACATGCTCTTTTTTTTAAATGTTTTTAAATATACAATATGTATAGGTTGCAGTCACATAGCTGTATCATGTTTCAACTGGAAGCTTATGCAACTTGGACATAAGTTTGGCATGCTCATACACAGATTGGATATGGCTAGGCTACCAAGAAAACTTAATACAAAAAAAAAAAAAAAAAGAGAACTAAAAAAGGAAAGGGATTCATTGCATAGATTGTAAATCTTAATATTCTCTCTAAAAGACACCTAGTTACCATTGGGCACATTAACATGCTACATGAGTAAAGAGACCAGAAGTTTATAAAAATTTGAACAAAATTAAATCAAGCAACTCGTGTCCACCAACTGTCAGCAAAGATCAATTAAGGCAAAATTTGAAAACAAACAAGATTCTAACATTTTCATTGCCACAGTATTTAAAATGTCAGGATCCTGGAACTGTAGATAAACACCATAGATTGATTGAAGCTGAAACGTACATGGTGATATATATAGCAAAGGCATTCTGGCATGAATCTTAAGTTAGCTGCTTCACCCCAGATTAGAAGATACAGACCCATATATAATAGTTTACGCTGTTGTACTTCTTGCTGTATGGTTGGTAACCTGCAATATGCATTTATGATGTATGACAAATGGAAGACTGATGAACACAAGTATTTCTTTGGAAATTAGCTAAAACGATAAAATAAGCTACAATAAAGAAGCTTGGATTCTGAATTCAAATTCATGTTTTAATTTGAGTCATCTCTACTTATTTAACATTAAGTATATTATACAATATAGAAAAATAAACCACTATGTTAGTCCTCGGAAGATAAAGATTACATCAGTTTTTCCCAAAAGTATGTTTTACATCAAATAAATATTTTTCTCTAACTTTTATGTCAAATCCATCCTGTCATTAATTTCTCCATTTGAAATCTGGTGTGACAGTTTATTTTGCTTACGTGACTCCATTTTATTCCTTGAAAAATAAATGTTACATCAAATTTCCATTAAAATACTATTTTACATTAAATAAGTACATTTTATCTAATTAAAGCTCCACTTTTATTTTATTAGTTATTTAATATGTCTTATATAAACTATAGTTTTAATAATAACTATTTTGAAAATTAAAAAGAGGGAGAATGTACCAATACTTTTTATTATAGACTTAACTTATTTTAAAATAATTTTATTAGAAAACAAAACAAGCCATGATATATCTATATTATTTAATTCTATTTTATAAATTCATGTTTAATATGTTTTGTGTGAATGCTTTTAAACCAACATATTAAACATGAATTTATAAAATATAAATAAGAAATCCAGATATAGCATATAACATGGAGTATTTCATTTTTTTTTTAATTTTTAATAGAATTATTCTAAAATAATTTAAAGATTCAATATAAAAAGTATTAATTTAATTAATTAATTATTTCATTTTTTATAAAAATAGTTCAAAGTTGAAATCAAATTTAATTATATGAGTTTTGTCAATATCTTTCTGATAATTTTCAAACTAGAGATATCACTTACGAATTACGATTTTGTCAAGGTTTAAATATAGAAAGTATCAATTATTTTTAGTCAATATGCCTTAAAAAATAAGTCAAGCCTATAAAATAGATATATGAATTAATTATATATTTCATTCCTTGAATAGAAATATTTTGAAATTGAAATCAAATTTTTTATTCAAATTTTGTCAATATTTTCCTGATATCAAAATTCAAATGTCATATTTCAAATTAGAAGTTATTTGATTAATTACAATTTTGTGTTAATGCTTTTAAACTAACATATTAAATATGAATTTATAAAATAGAACTAATTAGTATAGATATAACCTGGTAATATTTTGTTTTCTAAAAGAAATATTTTAAAATAAGTTTATAATAGAAAGTATTGGTATATTCTCCCTCTATTTATTTTTCAAAATAAATATTATTAAAACTATAGTTTTTTAGGACACATTAAATAAATAATATAATAAAAGTGGAGCTTTAATTAGAGAAAATATACTTATTTGAGGTAAAATACACTTTCAACGTAAATTTAATGTAACATTTATCTTTCAAGAACTAAAATAGAGACACATAAATAAAATAAATGCTACATCAGAATTCAAATAGAGATATTAACAGCAAGATGAATTTATATGTAAAAATTAGAGAAAAAATATTTATTTGATACAAAATATACTTTGGAGGGAAATCTGATATAATCTTTTATCTTTCAAAAACCAAAATGGCAGTTTACTCCAATATATAATCTCCCTGCATCCCTAGAAAGGGAAAAGAATGTCTAGATATTCCATTTTATCCTGTAGAAATATGTCATTATGTAAAATAGAAAACTAATCTTAGTCTCCGATATTTATATAAGTTTTTAGGGATTCTAATTGTTGTAAATAGTAATACAATCAAAGGCAATCACAACTAATTACAATAAATTAGAATCCCTAAAAATTATTCTAAATACTAGAGGATGAATAACTGAGATTAGTTTCCTATTTTACATATTTACATATTTCTACGTATCCATTTGGAGTTAAACAAACAGCGCCCATGAAGCAATCAGCAGTTACAATATCTTTCAACATTACAAGAAAAGAAACTCTTACCAAAGGCTGCTTTTCCGACCCAAATACTTGCACCACTTTTTGTAATTCTTGAAAAGTTTTTTCATCACTTCTGTCAATGCACGCTCATCCAACTAGTAAAAAGTACATGAGTCGTGCAGATCAAACACACTGTTCAGTGCATATTGTGAAAAATCATGATTGAAAGAAAAATAAGCTGTGGAGCACACATAATGGAAGCAGGGAAGCAACATAAGCATTGTGCACAACCTGTCAATCCCTTCAGAATGAATGAATGTAACCAAAAGGCAACTTTAAACAAAGATGATTTTCATCACTATCATAATTAAAGGATGAAACCAACATCCACTTATTTAAGACCAGTATGAACCATATGAGAGCTCTTTAGTAACATCCTTGCCCCACCCTTCAAGGCCCAGAAATTGTGTTAATGTAAAATTGTTTAAATTAGCATTTAATTTGTGTATCAAATAAAGGACAACAGACAGCAGCAGAAGGTAGCCTTTAATCGAAACTGTTAATAAGAAAGTAAAAGCTTAGGAGGCTGACATCTAAAACAGAACACTAGAAATAAGTTTACAATGCTGACCACAGGAAAGGAAGCAGCAGTAGCTACTAAACCAGTCCCAACAACAATGTGCAATAGCAGTCCAGTATAAAGTTCATATATTGGCGAACATATTACATATTATTAACAATGTGCCTAGCAGACAGAATATATATATATATATATATATATCAAAAAAAAAAAACTCACTTATTCATGTAAAACAAACCTTTGGCTGTTGATCTGGCTTGGGAAACTGTCTTATGTGCACATTTGCAAGCAACAAGATCAGGTGCTCCCTCTGATTGGCCACATTATGTTTCTGCAATTTTTTATGAAATATGTTAAGACCAAAGTGTGTGAACAACTTCAATTGGATTCCTTAGTGATCAAGAAATCTTTTCCAGGAAAGGTAATTTTAGGATTCAATTGAATTCAAAACAAAGACGGTGCCAGTTTGTATCATACCTGAAATCCAAACATTGCCCCAAGCCAATCTAGAATGTCTTCATCTCTTTTCTTCTTGTAGTCCTTAGGCCATGGTAGACCTCGAGTATTACGAAGAGCAAATATAGCAGCTTGGATCTGTAAAGATTCATGAACAAGAATTTTAATCAAAGTTGAAGGATATATAAACAGAGATAGACATATTAGTGAATGATATTGAGAACATACCTCAGGGAATCTCATAATTGCCTGATTTGCACTATCAGGATCAAGAGGAAGGATATTGTAAGGGACTAGGATCTCTGTCTTTTCAGCTACTTTATCATGAGTTTCCAAAATCTATACAGCAAGTAAAATTCAGAAGTCTGAAGCAAACTCCAAAGTAATAAGATTCGTATCAGATTGAACACCAACAGGAAAATAAAATTTGAGAAGCTAGGGAAAGATAACCTCACGGTCGACTTCCATAGATTGTGTCATGTTAACAGCCTTCAAAACCTCAAACAAAACATTAGCAGTCTGGTATGCTTTGGTAAGCTGTGCACTGAAAATATTCAGGTGAGCCATTAGTCAAAAAATAGCTGAAGTGACAGCATATCAAATTGTCAATTCCAGAGAACCTACCGATCAGCTTTATCAGCAGCATTTTGCAATGCTTGGATATATTTTTTGTAGTAATGCTGATAAAAACTCCGCATCTCACGGGCATCACTCTTTTTTACCCTCCCCTTTAGCGTTGGATCATTTTCCTAATTGGAGAAAAGTAACAAGAAATATTCGAATTAAAGTTGAATAGTTTCATGAGGAATTTTTTTCCAGAGAAAAAAGTTTATTTAGAAGATTTGGAGTAAAGTTTGTTTGTATTTGGATCTATGTCAACTTCAAACAGGCAAGAAGGAAAATATTAGATTATACAAACTCTATGGTGGAAAAACCTCGACAATAAGCAATGCATCAATAACACAACAGAATTTCGCCTTCATTCTTATAAACGAGTTGTGTGCTCCAATTGGCCACCTTAATTACTCGTACAAGTACCTATGGGCAGGTAGCAACATTTTTACACGCTTGATCGAATGTAGTATGATCCAGTTCCCCACCTCAGTTATTCAAATAGTTCCCAGGTTCTAAACATCATTCTCTTTCAATGGTATGTCTTCTGCTGTTCATGGTATCCCAATAACATTCGATACGTGCATGAACTGTTCGTGGAATTTTCATTTCACTTGGAATCTTAATGAAAGAGTGACTTCTGAGTTGTTGATCTTATTAAATTTGAACTCTTTTCACTTTTCACATAATCCTGATTGACGTATTTCGTCTCTAGATTCTTCTGGTATGTTTACTCACTTTCTTCAATTTTTTGATCCAGCACCCTTCAAATTTTGATTTGCCTTTACTTAATTCTTTTTGATAGGTTAAGACTCCGTCCAAGGTCAAACATTTTGTTTGGACTGCTGTTTTAAACAAGATTAATACTAATTATATGTTAAAAGTGTCCAAACCTCGTAAAGCACTGTCATCAGATATGTGTTTTATGTGTTCTAAAAGTATGGAAACTAATAGTCATTTATTTCTGCATTGTAAGATGGCATGTCAGTTATGGAATTAGCTTCATTCCTTGTTTGGGATTTCATGGGTTGGTCTAGATTCTTTAGACATTTTCTTTTCAAGTAAAGATGGTTTTTTTTTTTTGGGGATACTAATGTTGAGAAAAAAATTGGGGTTTGTGTTGGGAAAAAGTGCGGAGAGTTTGAAGAGAATACAAATAATATAATTAAATAAAAAGAACTATTGAATTACATTGAAAGACTTAATCCCACTCCTCTATTTATGTAGAGCCCATACAAGAGGTAGAGTTCTAATAAAACTCAATAACTTATTAAATTATCTAATCATATGACTTATCTCTAGTATTAAAATCTAACTAAATAACCTAATGACTTATTAGTCATATATTCTATCTCTACTCCCTAACAACTAACAAGGAAAGAAATGCACTTTGGAAGTGGCAAGACTTGCTGCTTTAAGATGTATATGATTGGAAAGGAGTGCTTGAATTGTTAAACAGCAATTTCAGCCTATGTTCTTTTTGTGGTAGAAGATGATGTTTGTTACTTGGCTTCGACTTAAAGCTCATTTTTTTTCCCAAATTAGAAATCTATTTTACAACTTTGATTGGTTGTTTTCTATGTAACTTAGTCTTTAAGGTTTTCTTTCTTTTGAGGATGGGTTACCCTCTTTATTTGTAATCTTTTCCTTCTCTTAATAATAATTCTTTTTCTGTCAATAATAAATAAGGCACTTCATATTGATCAATGATCATAAACTTTTCCTCAAACACCACACCGTTAAATCAGTACAAAAATTTATATATTGACAGCTTCAAAACATGCTTTTGTATGAAGCTCTAAAAGGAGATTTAAATCCTGTGATCTTATCCTGTATCCTTATTGTTGAGGAAAGGGGCCAAAAATTATTGGTTGCAAATAACTGTATCTTATGCAAAACAAATATTTTAATGCTTACTCTTTCAAGGCGTTGGAGAAGAGCAGTTTTGAATTGCCGTACACCACGACCACTTGAAGTGGGATCCAACCTATGTGCTTTCTCAGGCATAAAAACGGCCTACAAGAAAAAAAAAATATATATATATATATATATATATATATCCCCAAGAACAAAGGTAGTCATGCATCTGTAAATAACAGAGATTTTTAAATGACACTTAGCAAAGCGACACTGCCAAAAGACTTGGACAGGTCAAAATAGATTTTAGATAACTTAACAAATTTTATGAAGGAGATATTCATAAGCTGGTTAAAATAGAAATAACAGATCCAGATATCTACAAACAAACTCAATTAGAATTTGCTTTACTCATAAAATTTAAAAAGCACAAAGTCGCTGCAAATAAACCAGAATATGAGCATGGCTTTTGGGAAAAGTGCTTCAGGGATCAACTTTTACACATATCTTTACATCATGTCTAACTTCTACAATAAAATCAGCAGTTTCTATGTCCCATACCCTGTGGACAATGATTTAGAATCCCGTTTTCACTGCTTACCACACAGATATGAACTATATTAAGAGGGGCCTAATCTTCCCCATCAAGAAACCTTCCACAAAAAAGGCACAAAATTAAGATAAATACAAACAAGTGAATCAAAACGATAAACCTTTCTGTTACAAAGTATTATTTAGTAACTAGGCTATGTTATGTGTTTACTTGTAGTGCACCCAAGGTCAAGGGTATTAGAGTCTTCGTGTTTCTTAGCAACTCTATAAATAGAGCATTAGGATTAAGTCCTTTGTATTCAGCCATCTTTCAATAATAGTACTCATGTGTTCTCTCTCCCATCCTTCTCTCTAGCTTCTCTCTACTTCTTCCCCAACTCAAACCCTAAATATTTCTCAACATAGTATCAAAGCAGTATCATCTGCCTTGAAGCCTGTTGGGTGTTTTGCTTCCGCAACCTCAACAAGTAAAATTGCAGCTATATTCTTTATACAACTTTAGTTATATTCTATTATTCTGTTCTCAATTACTTGAAAGCCTCAGTCACCAAAAGCGAAAAAAACAGTTCTAATTAAGAAACCTAGTTTGGCCAAGACCTTGGTACTTTCTAGTGATGGTAGTGGCTGGCTAAGATGTCCTTTTGGTGCAATGTTTCTAGATTCGTTGCTCATGGTGAGCATTGAGTTCATGGATGGCTCTAAATTTGCATCATGCAGTCCTGTTGAGTTTGTTTCAGGCTCAATGGAGCAAGCTAGAGGTGTGACCCCATGAGCCACCTCAGGTGGTGTTTTCTAGCATTATGGCAATGGCTGATTTGGCTGGTTTCATACTGTTTGGAGCTCAATTTGTTAGATGTGCGTGCAAGATACGGAAGCATAAGAGATCCAACATACCTCCAGCCATTGCTTGATGTAAACTTGCTGTGTT
>JANHAO010022230.1:0-12261 GCA_026873985.1 Saraca asoca
TCATGTGCACTTTAATTTATTTGAGAAAATATATCATTTTTGGACCAACAATAAACGTAAGGTTTATTGATTAAGTTTTGTTACCGCATTAAGTATTTGAGAAACTAAGTACATCTGATGCATGGTTAATATTTCTTATTATTAGAGGACTTATTACTATTCGTGTATTTATTTTCTTAGTAAGTTGTCTGATGAACGTTTGCACCAAGTGGGAGAAAAGACTTATCCTATTCTTTTGCAAATTCTGGATTTATAAAACATTTCAGTTTTTATTGCATTTTGGGTTAAGAAATCATTAGCATAATTGATTTCCAACATTTTTGGGCAAAAAAATCGAAATATTTGACATTGGAATCTCTGAAAAATGGTCGGGTTTGTCTCGGGTTCCGTCAGGTCAATTTAGGGTCGGTCTGACCCAAACAAAGGTTGAAAGAGACACAGACGACGTGCCATTTCATGCTTAATCAAAACATGTTGTTTAAGTTAGGGTCGATGCTGTCATTTGAAGCTTGACGATGTTGTTTTATTCGGACCTTAAATGACGTTGTTCAGGCAGAACCCGAAATGAAGTTGTTTTGCCTACCAGGAAAAAAAAAATTCCAAAATTTTATTTTGGGGTAAGTTTTTTTAAAAAAAATTCAGCAACTTTCAAGCAAGGCAGAGGCTTTCATTGCTCTGATACCAAATGAAAAACAAAACATATCATATACATGCTTCTAAACATATATGAAACACAAGGATAGAACAAAAAAACAGAAGCGTACTTCCAACCATTGCTTTGCTATTCGGGTTGGAATTTTGCTTCAATTTTCTAAAAGGTTTCTCACACTTTCTCTTTGAATTTAATGGTGTATGAAATCTGACAAAGAGCAATGAAAGGACCCCTGAATAATTTGATTATATAATAGCCTTTCTTTCATCAAGAGAAGGCTGAATCGTTACCAACTTATTCAATGGCCATTACAACCATTCAATGAGTCCAAAATAGTTGCACTATTCAAGCATAACGTAAAATCGTTACAATTTTATTTCAAATGCTAAGTATTTTTTTTAATCATATATTATCATGTATCAAAAGCCTGGATAACAGGCAAGAGATTTTATCTTCGAACTTCTTTTATCGTGAATGAAAAATAAAAATATGTCAAAAAAAATGTCTAGTATTTTCATAGTAATACTATTTGAGATTTGCATTAGTAAGTGATGATGTTCCAAAAGACAGACCTCTGCGTAGAATTTCTAAAACTTTGTATACATTGGATGGTCAAAAAAGACATTTTTCTCTTAATATTCATTTGATATAACTTCCTAATTTATTCTAATTGATAATATTTATTGTCTTTGATTATTTATATCTTATATTCAAATCAAGGATGAAATAAAAAAATCTACAAGAGCCGTAACCTGCAAAAATCTTGATATTTATATATATATATATGATAATTTTATATTGATTCCTCCAAACTTGATGATTATAAATGTTCTACAAAATTTTAATTTTTAGCTCTTTCAAATGAAAAATTCTACTTCCATTAGTTGGTTTAAATCCCGCCACTAATAATATTAAAAAATTAGATGATTTATAAGCACTGTTATAATTCTTAAAAAAATATGGATATTGGTATTGGTATTATGATGTACTTCAAAATTTTGAATGACCAACTAAAAACAAAAATTGATAAGAATGTTTCATGGTTACTAATGGCAATCGATTTCTAAAAAGAGATCTTTAAAGCTTACCTAATCTGTAAACCATTTTAAGTACAACCGGGCCTTGTCATGGCCCAATGAAGGCCCACTAACAAATTCCAAGATCCTTAAGTTGAAATGCTAAGCATTAGTGGATGTCTAATCAGCATGAACAGCTTGTTTTTTTTTTTTTTTTCCATTAATTGAATATGGAAATCATGTGTACTAACATATAAACATGAGACAATTAAAAATTGCAGGGCATAATTGTCTTCCTCTTTCAAATGTAAACAATGATTTCTGTCTTTAGACTTTGCTTTAAGTGTAGTTTAGTCAAAAAAATGACACTGGGTTAGGTGGTAATACCAACTTTAGAATCTTCATTCGTACCAACTAAGCAGCATCCAATTATGGCCACTTGCCATCACACAAGAATTATCGCTGCATAATATGTAATTTTATAGCAATTCTTCTGAATTAAGGATATAAAACCTTAATTAAATATTAAATAATTTCTCAAATTTGTTTACAGAGAAAATGATCCATTACCAATGCAAATCATGGGCTGAAATATAAAAAGAAGAAGGAGAATATTTTTTAATTTCTTTAATTTTTTTTGGGCTTGTTTTAACTTAGAGGAATGAATTTTTTCTTGCAAGCACTAATAAATTTCAATTATAAAAAAAAAAGGAAGAATGTGGAAAAAAAAAACTCATAATGGTCATAAGAGAGCACAAGAAAAAGTCAGAAAAGATAAGCCAATAACAGCATTTAATGTTACAAATTAAGGGAACAAAACTTTAGTTAACCTTTGACATTTCTCAAACTTTGTTTTTACAGAGAATAACCCATTACCAATGCAAAACTTAGGATCAAATATACACACAAAAAAGGAAGAAAAAAATTAAGAACTATTCTGAAATTTCAAGCACTCCTAAATCTATAAACAAAGAAGCATATTAACTTCATAATCTCAAAACAACACCAAAATAAAAACCCTAAAACATAAAAAATATAAAATAATACCCGCATTAAGTTTCTCTATAGGCACAAACTGGGTCTTGAATTTGATCCACAGAAATAGAAGTTCTTTTGATGAACTCCAAGCAATCTGCAATGGCTTCCGCATAGAAAGAATTAGACCTTCCATAAGATATTTGCTCTCTTACTAAACTACTATTGCTGCTGCTGCTGCTGCTACTATGGTTCCTTTTGAAGCTGCCTTTCTTATGAAACACTTTCTTCAGCAAATGGAGAGCTTGAGAGTAAGAGAGTTTGCACTTATCAAAGAGCCTGAGGAAGAAAGTGAACCTCTTTCGCAGGCGAAGAACGTAGATTCGTCTAGGGTTTAATCTGAACCCTCTGCAACTTCCATGGCAAGATGACCTTCTACTGTTGCTGCCAACTCTATTGTAGCTCATATGAGCCATGTTTTGGCTTATGCAAGCAACCACAAGGCAACAATTTGGGGTTAAGTACAAATAAATAAGGTTGGAGGGTGACTTTTTGGATGATGGGGTATTAATGATGGCTATGCTGTGAAGAACAATGAAAGAGAAGATGAGAGAGGAGCTTGGAAATTTGTGTTTGGACTCTCTTGGAAATTTCTATGGTCTTGTGAGGGAAAGACAAGGAACTGAGATATAATACCACCGTGATTAATCTTATACGTCATTTACATATATATATATATAATTTTTTTAAATAAATTTATCTTTTAATTTTCATAAAATAAACAATTTTATATAAATGATTAATTCCGTTTATTTTTTAACAGAATTGTTTATATAATATCTAGTTTGATCTTTTATGCAGCATCCGACTTAATAGTTCTAATATTTTCCTACTTTTCTTTCCCCCGCCCTCTTCTTTTCCCTCTTTTTCCTTCTTCTTCTCCATGGACTTCTCGGCCTTTCTTCAACTAGTAGGCTGCACCGCTGCCTTCAATCCTATATCAAAATTTAAATAAACAAATAGTCTAGAAAGGTTGAAAAGAAAGAAAAATATGAGAAAAATGAACTTTTTTAAATATTTAAATGTTGATAATTTGTTTCATATATATCAAACAAGTTAATTATCAATATGGATATTCTATAAGTAAAATGTTCGGAACTAATCATTTGAGAGAAATTATATATTTTGTGAAAATTAGAAGATAAATTTACTTAAAAAAATTATTAGGGAACAATAATAAAACTCTTGACAAAATTAAAAAATTAAATTCACATTGTGAGCCTAACAATTTATTAGCTCCTCAACTATTTTTTACAAATATATATAAATTAGTTTTAAACCTGAAGAGAGTAATACTATATATGTTTAAATAAAGATATTCTAAGCCTAACAATTCATTAGCTCCTCAACAATAATTGTATACATATTAAATTTTTGTTTATTTATTTAATAGTAAAATATTAAAAATATTAGAATACAATTAGTATTTATTTATCTATTTTTTGAAAGAGACTACAAACAGCAAAGTGTTGAATCATTGATTGGCGTGGTAGGGCCATGGGAGACAAGAGAAACAAAAAAAGTGAGAAAAATGCCAGTGATTCTTTTTCAAAGTAGGTGACTAAAGCAGATCCAGAATATCATAATCAACATCAAATGGGTGAGATTAAGAAATTGAGTGACTATTAAATATATAATAAAATCATTTTTAGAAATTTTCTTTAATAATTTTATTTTTTGGAATTGATAGGTATTTGACATGATTTCAATCATTCATTATGTTTTTCACCGGTTCTGACGGCAATGCACATTACATATCCACTAAATTAACTTATATAAAATTGTTGACATCATCAATGATAGTGGAAAATTACTTTTTTTTTTAAATATATAGAGTAATTCAAAATTTTCACACATAACAAATACATTTTAAAATGTGAAATCATGTAATATTGTACGATGAATAAATAAAAAATTATTCTTATAACGATAAAGATAATGATGATAATAACAGTTTTATTATGTACATTTATCTAAATATATATTTTAAATTTACTTTTTTTATAAATTATAAAATTACAGTTCTCTGAATCTCACTGTTTATCGTAGAGGCATTTTTCCGTTGATATATATAAGCATTGTTTTTCTAACAAAATTTGACTTTTGAAATGGGTTTTCTAGAGTAGAGTGGCTGGCTTTTTTCAGTAGGATGCTGTGATCCCTGTGATGAGTTTCTCTGTATTCCATCAGAAATTTGTTTGATTGCAAGTGTTGGCTTTAATGACAATAACAAACTTTGAGGAATGCTCAAAATTTCTGGTGCCTTTTTCTAAAGTTTTGTGTCAAAAGTTCCACTAATCATTCCAAAAGATTAGCTCATCCATACAGTCTTCATTGAAATCTTCTATCTCCTCTTCAACACCTACTTTCTCAATTACAACTTAAACTTTGTTCATTTCCAACTTTTATGATAAAGACATAGAAGTGGGCTGCTCTTTTAATCATGACAAAGGCTCTTCAAATCTCTCTGCTTAAGTTTTTTCTTTTTTTTTTTTTTTTGGCTAAGTCACTCTTCAAGTTTCTCTTTCATTTTGTTGTTCTGGAACATGATCCAACATGTTTGTCAGGTTTTCTTCGATTAATTATATGTCTGTATTTGTTTCTGGTAACAGTAACAGTGACTTGAAAGGGAAACATAGTAAAATTTTGGTTTTTTTTTTTCTAATTTCAGAAGGTCTGAGAGGGACTTTGCTAATCATATCTGCATAATTTGTGCCTCGTATCTCGGTATATATATAAATATATATATCTCAGTAGGTTAAATGGGACTGTTGTTGTTGGCTCACCCATCACCTGTCCAAACAATATTTGCAGAGTGGTCTACGTTGCACAACTTGTCAACAATCAACTCAACATTCGTACATTTTTGTTTTCTTCCAAAACATTTTTCATAAGAAAATTTTATTTAATTACATGTAAATATAAAATTTATATACCACTTATATATATTATAATTAAAAAAATAATATATAATATTATGATAATAGATAAAAATAATTTTTTTAAAATAATAGATATTATTTTTAATCATATTTCTTATATTTGATATTAAATAAAATTATTCTTACAAAATATTTTTTTTCAAAATAAATAGACTTTTAGATTAAAATCTTACAAGTGTGAGTAAATATCCATGTCTAAATTTGAGTTGATTATTAGTAAATTGTTAAGCTTTTTCTCTTTTGCATATATAATGGAGCAAGTGTGTTGCTTTTTTTTTTTTTTTTGAATAATACAAAGAAGTGAATCTTGTAAAAGAAACGAAAATAAAACATTTATAAAGATTTGAGATGTTGAACAAAAGCATAGCTTTGACATCTTATAGACTAAAGGTTTCTACTTTTACTATTTTTTTTTTAGTCAAATTTGAATAATATATTTGAATCAGCTTTCATAATTTAATCACAATTTAAAAATATAATTTTCTATTTCATCTTATTCTATTTTGAGTTTTTATTTCTAAATTACTTTCACCATCAAATAAAAAATAAATGAAATCAATCATGTTATAGCATCTAAAAGGAGTATGAGTTGGTCGAAGGTTATCCATGATTCTCACTAATCCATTTTTCAACTAAAATAACTTAATGAGAAGATGATCTTATGATTATTTGTAACTTAGAGGCATTATTAGGCTTCACACAAAATGAGAGGATGATCTTAAAAGTTGAAAGTAGCCACCTAGGAAGTAGTCTTCATTCTTTTGGAATTTGAAGGAAATTTGATGCAGATATCATATTCAAATGTTTGTTGTCAAAAGTCTTAGATGCTTGCAGATTTCTCAACTTCAGAATTTTCATCAAGGCAATTTAAAAGAAGCTACCAAGAAGGCAAAGAAATTTTAAAATTCAGAAGAAAACCTCTTTCAGTAATATATATTTATTATATGAGGATCATATTGTTCATAGAGTCAAGAGAAGGCATCTTCTGAGTGGGAAGGCTTGGAATTCCTTTTAAAAACGTTACATTTTTTCAAAATATGGCATTGGTGACCAGAAAAAAAGTCATTAGAGAAGGATCAAAAAGTCACACTGCCATAACCGATACGCATTGAATTCTGTTACACATTATAAGATTGTTTGACAAAGAAAATTTATTTAAAAAATAAACACACAATATTTTCACTGTTTTCTTTTTGTATTAAATGAGCTGGAAATTTGATTAAAAAATTATGAAATTAATATGCTTTTAATTATAATTTAATTTTTTACACATATAAATTTAAGATACAATTCAATTTTCTTATTTTTATTTCCCAGAGTTGAACTTGTTATATAATAGCAAATTGGAACAGAGCAAAATCCTATTGTTTGTTGGATACTATAATATGCCGGCAACTGCACATAATATATCAATGTAAAATAGATTTGAAAACACAAAATAATAAACACAATTGCAAGTGCAACAATTTTATAATATATATATATATATATATAGTTTTGAATGTGGCTTTGAGTTGTGTTATAATGTAATCAAAATTAACTAATAGTTTGTGTTACTCATTATTATTTGCCAAAGTTGTTGATATGTTCCTTTGCTCTGTTGTCACTAATGACTATGACTGTTAAGGTTGTACTTGGTCCCCATGCAGACTGCATGAAAGATTTATTTTGAGGGTTTTGTTTCCACTTTGAAAAAAATTGCAACTTTTCAAAAATGTTTAGAATATGGGGATGTAATTTTTAATAAGTTATAACTTTTTATATAAATATTGGACAGCTCCATTAATCATAGTTGCAATAAAAAAAATTTAGGATTCCATGATAAATTATTAGATTTTATGAAAAAGTTACATTTTTTAATAAAAAAATTACAAAAGATCTTAATGATATTATCTTTTTTAAAGAGTCATTTATCTCACATAAAAAATAAATTCTACTGGAAGTTAAACTTTCTAAAATGTAAATATCTATATCAATTTCTTAGAAAATATTGAAAATTATTTGATTAATACTAAAAAAATTAAACTTACCAAAAAATAAATTTTCATATAATATTTGATTCAACTATATATTTATTAAAAAATATTATTAAAATGATTAAAATGTCCTACATAAAACTTATACTCTTTTACTAAGAAATTGTGTAAATTTTCAAAAAAATACTCTAATCATTATTTATATTTTATAAAGATAATTTTATATTTTCTTTTATTAAAAACACAAAATAAAATTTAAAAATTAAATAAATAACTTCTCATACTTTATGATAATAAATACAACTTCCTCCCTTGAGTAATCAATCAAACAACCCAAATCTATTTGATCGGGACTTATAAAATGGTTTTGAAACACTAATAAGAGTTTCACAAAGACGTTATTTTCATATTAAAATATATATACAAACAAATTTTACATGGAATAAATATATAAAAATATTATAACTCTACCATTTTAAATTATATTAAAAAATCAAAAAAATTTATTATCTATAAAATTACAACTTTCAATAAAAAAAAATTACAAAAAAGAATATAAAAACTTTTTACAAAAATTATGGAGAGCCGGATTTAATTATGATTTATATCTCTGGTTTAGAATAGAAAATAGAAAATAGAAAATAGAAAATTCACCAAAATGCACAGACTTCACAAAATATTAGGAGTAGTTGAAAATAGAAAATTCAACAGCTCTGATTGTGAGCTCACTACCCAACCCAAGCTGCAACATTATGATGTCATCTCAGTTAATGGAAAACCCTAGCTAACTGATATTAACATGGTCAATCTAAAACACTTGAAGCAAATCATGTTATTCAGATTTTGAATTTCACTAAAATAAATATACACTCCTCTAAATGGCTACAAGGTAAACTACACTATAATCCATGGATGGCAACGGAAGCACGCCTCCGCAACCACTACTCTGATTGCTCAAATGGCACGCGAACAAACAATTGCCCGTGCAGGGTCACCACCGCCGATGTCTGATGGGGATCAATTCTTGAAGGTAAGCTGACAACCTGGATTACATAAATTCTGGAGTTAGCGGCTAGCTGATGATTATAACATGACCAAGCTCTTCAGAATAATAATACAGAGGAAGAAAGAATGCAACTTTAACAGAGTGAAGAAAATGTGAGATTGTTATTTATGAATGGAATATTACAGCAGTTTCAGTGAAATGACAATTACTATTGATGAGGACTGCAATATAGACTGTGTTAAGGGTAGAATTGCAGCAAACATAGACCAACACTGAGATATTGCCACATTCAAAATGTATGAGATTCAAAGTTCAAGTCTATAGGCAATGGCGGTTGTCGAAAAATGATAAATCCGGATAAATCATTGCGAAAGGAAAAGAGCATCTACCTTTTTGAAAGGTGTTACACCCCATGGATTATCAGGATGCTCAGGTTCGCCACTTATGACCAAACGTCCTGCTGGATCTGATTGAACACGTACCTGGGTTTTAATGGAACACATAATTATCGCAAATTCTATGTTTTGGCCACAACCAAAACTCAAATCTCAATTCAATCGCAGTTTTGTAAATTATATTTCCAGAATTATATTACTTAATTGTACCCACATGGTGGAGTATAAAAATGAGGGTAGTGCTATCTAATACATACCAAGACAACCTTTACTAAAGGCAAGTTTCAACTGACACGCTTTACCAAAAAAATAAATAAATAAATAAGTACTATAAAGGTATAGAAAAGAACAGCTTAAAGCACTGTACTGGAAAAGTTAACCCTGATATCCATGTGCCAAAAATCAAACCCTCTAATTTCCACATCACTCATGTGTGAGGCACCGCATAAAAAGATCAACATGTAAAGTTGAATATTTTTATGGCCAAAATTATTATTATTATTTTGTTAATAAAATGTTTAACACACATTATGAAATAGTTGATTCAGGACAGTGCATCCTCCATCAACAATATATCCACATATCTACTCCATGTGCTGATATACAGGTCCAAAACTGGTGGAACCCCTTTTGTTGAAGACTATTTCAAAGCAATAATATTGTTATATTTGTATAAACTTAGCTTATCAATGAATAAGGGAAGAAGAGGGGTGCCACTTATGAGCAGTACATGGCATCGAAGCAAAATCACAATATCTGAAACTCTGGCTTTCTTCTTTCTTTTGTTTTCATTTTTGTATGTTTGTTTTTGCTGGGCTCAGCTTGAAAGGACAGAATGCAAATTATTGGGCATGGATTTTCTTGACCTTCTATGTACTGAGTTTTCCATTCACTATACCAAGAATTTTGAATCTCCTCTCCACATTGTAAATTAAAACACGTAAGATTAATTTTCATCTGAATGCAGCTTCTTTAAAGAATAGAAAGGAAAGCTACCAAAAACATAAGTTACCTCTTCCCGCAGAAGGCCAGGAACTAAAGCATAGACCTCAAAACAATCTTTCTGCACACAAGAGTGTTCATTGTGATGAGTAAGTGACATACAAAGGATACCACCTATTTGACCATATGACAAGCACACTTACAGTTTTTTGCACATTGATTTTTACCCAATCAGCTGGAGGTCCAACATCAACCACTGCTGTGTCCAATCTAGTCAGCCACACACATCAATACAGGGAGTAAAGTTAGCACATGATCTCAAATGACTGAACACTTCTAACAAGAGCAAGGGTTGGCAACACAAGTTACAGTTAAGCAGACAAATAGATAAGTAAGCAAGCAAAAATGGGACACAAAGGAAGAAAGAAAGAGGAAGAATGAAGTAACAGGCATCTTAACTGTGGTTTAGATGGTTTACTACGTGCTGCTTTGACTGCATTGTCCATGTAAGATGGTTTCTTACGTTTAAGTAAATCTGAGCCAAAAGTGGGGAACATATGATAAAGAGAATCATGTAACACCTAAAAAACTTATATATAACAGCTGGGATAAAGAACCATACTGATGTTTTTAAGCTGCTTTTCACGCTTTTGCATCGACATTGAATTCCTATCCTAAAGGAAATAAAAGGTATTAAACATTGACCATAAAACCAAGGACGCAACACGATCACATTCAAGATAACATGATTAACAACTCTACATATTCAACATACCTTAATAACAGGATCACTAACTTCACCATTGCCAAGGAGTCGTTGTGAGTGCCAACCCTGCATAGCCCGTGCTGCAGCATCTCTCCTTGCTCTACCTGATGCTGAAGCCTGATTACACTCATGTAAAAAGGATGTTAGATCCTTCTATGAATAGCCATGACAACAATGACAAAAAACTATTTCCATTTTCTTAGACCAAGGTTATGGCAACCAAAGATGGAATTTCAATGGATCTAATGATAAGATAATTTTCAGTTAGTTTATCAGTTACTATTCTAGAAGCTTTCATATGCAAACTTCAGCACAGTTACTGCCCTAAACTTTCATCTCTTAGGATTAGAGGTTGGGCGTAATTTCTTCCTCATCAGAAAAATGCTTACAAGAAAAATATGACAAGAGACATACAGAGGAAGCATTTAGGTTTTCTTTTTCCTTTTCTAGAAAAAACCATCCCATGTGCCACATAGAACAATAGATCAAATGTAGAAGTCCACACTGTACCGGATTCTCAATATTCATAGGCTCTGTGTGAGAAGCAATAGCCACAGTCAGCTCACCACCTTCTGTTTTATGCCTCTCATAATCAAGAAGAGCCTGGGATTACATATTAGAAATAGCATAATGAATTAAGGTCACAAATGATTAGTAATTAATACAAAAACCATGGACAAGACTATAAAAACATGAATGAGATTCTGTTATTAGACATTTGAGAAACAGAAAACACACGAATTGAATGAGCCTACATGCAAGAGTGAGGAGATCAAGAATAATCAGAGATTACAAACTTGCATCCAACCATAAAAGGAGAAACAAATAGAAAATATACACCATGCACCAGTTGAGATATCTGAGGTCTATCACAAAGTAAAGGAAACCCAAACACAGGCACCATACCACCAGGGAAGGCCTTGCACAACCACATAAAATTTTACTCTTCTTCCAGAACCAGGAAAAAAGTTAGCAACAAATCCTCTATAGATTTACGCCAGAACCATCATTCACCAATAGCTTCAACTAGTTCGTTTCAATGCTCAGTGCAAAAGGGCAGCACAAAAACATTAGGGAACAAAAGCTTGTTAGATATATTCCCTTGCCCCATTTCATTTGCAGTACTTCCACTAAAATCCAAATAGAGAGGAAAGGCTTAAATCTTGAAGGAAGCCTTATACATCCAAAAGGTACTTCTAATTTAAGATGGAAAAACAAACAAACTCTAGACAGGTAAGAACTTTATCAAAGTAAGTGGGACTCAAATAAAACCCACTATGCACGATCTTGCTCCATCTCCTCCTTTTGCTCCAAATTTTTAATTCTTTCTCCAGTCACTAGCAGTGAGAAAAATTTTGGGCAGAACAATAAGCAGACAGTGTACCTCTTAAGTAACAAATGGTGAAATAATATCCACAATAAAGAGTACAGTTAGAATGAAGACTTCTTCTCCTACTTAAATATAAAGAATTCTTAATAAGAATATCGGTAAGGATTATAACCAAGAGAACACACAGCAATATAATTATTG
>JANHAO010022231.1:0-12269 GCA_026873985.1 Saraca asoca
GCTAGAATAGATCTTCCCTCCAAGCTTCTTTGATTCAATAGAGCATCTTCCTATCCACTTGCCTTATGAAGCACGTGTTGGTGGTTCAGTTCAATACCGATAGATGTATTCTTTTGAAAGGTGTGTATCCCTATGTCTAAGTCATTTATATTATGAAACTGAGACCAAATATTTACATTCTTGAATTAACATTATTTTTTGTGTTTAGGTTTTTACGTACATTGAAAGAAAAGGTTAAGAACTATTGACGGTTGATTTTGGCAATCGATCAACTAGGGATTATGAGAACCAAACTGCTATTAAATAAGTGAAAGGTGCAACAAAGTAGAGAAAGATTCAATGGGAGGGAAGAGAAAACAAGGAGAGGTTTTATCATAGTTTAGCCAAAGTCCAGATGACCCCTACATCCACAGTGATTGTATTAACCTTTTGCAGTTGCTTTTTCTAAGTCGCAACAAGAATACATATATCAATGGCTATTTCTGTGGAGTTTCTACGTGTGTCCTTTTCTTATCTTTTCTTTTTTCTCTCTCTCTCTCTCTCTCTCTGTGTTATGGCTCCCCCTCTTTATTTATAAAGGTCGGGAGAGTTACAAACCATAATTTATTATTATAAAACTATGATTACATCTGCGTTGAGCATTAAATGCTAGATGTCAAGTAATAAATATGGGACAAATCATTATTGGACTTTGGAGGCTGAGTTGTGGGTTAGTAGAGTACTCAGACTATGTCTATTAGATGTAGGCTATTTACAATGACGCAGAGAGGAGCTGCTTCAGTCGACGAAGGGCTATGAGTTCGCACTACATGATCTGTAGCTCGGCTTCAGTGACCTCATTTTGAGTTAGGTCTTGCCTCTTTGCCTCAGCCCTGATTCTTTCAGCCTTTGTAGACCCATTTCGTTCAATCCAAAAAATGTCCATAACATTAGCCCCCCTAACTCTCAATTTGCTTTGCAAGTTGGGAGTTATTTTTGTGCTTAATTGTGTGTGAGACCAAGAATTATATCCATGAGATTGATCTACCTTGCAGATAAATTTGAGCACCTATATGATTTTACTTGATAGCGAGTCGCATGCTCGCATGAGGGTTATGAGTTAGTTGGGTCATGAATTTGACAGCACTTAGGTAGTGCTTTAATTTAAACAACTTTGTGAGTAATTAAATACGCCTGAGATATGACAGGATGAAAAGTTCTTCAAACAATTAGATGAGCTTGAGTCATTAGGAGACGTGAGGGTGGTTTAGTATGCCATTAGAGAGAGCTTTTGATAAGCGATTAGGTGTGTTGTAGAAGCAAGATGACGCGTATACTGTAAACAAAGGGCCGTATAAGAGCTACAAGCAATGGGTCACAAGAGAGCTACGAGTCCACAAGCTCTGGAGGCTTAGTGTATAGCACTATGTGTGCCCGAGCTATTAGAGATGAGTTCTGGAGGCTTAGTGCATAGCACCAGGTGTGCTCGAGCTATTAGAGATGAGCTTTAGAGGCTTAGTACATAGCATTAGGTGTGCCTGAGCTATTAGAGATGAGCTCTGAAGGCTAAGTGCGTAGCACCAGGTGTGCTCGAGCTATTAGAGATGAACTCTAGAGGATTATTGCGTAGCACTAGGTGTGCCTGAGCTATCAGAGATAAGCTCTAGAAGCTTAGTGCATAGCACCAATTGTGCCTGAGCTATTAGAGATGAGATTTGGAAGCTTAGTGCGTAGCACTAGGTGTGCCCGAGCTATTAGAGATAAGCTCTGGAAGCTTAGTGCATAGCACCAGGTGTGCCTGAGCTATTAGAGATGAGATCTGGAGGCTTAGTGCCTAGCACCAAGTGTGCCTGAGCTATTAGAGATGAGCTCTAGAGGCTTAGTGCGTAGCATCAGGTGTGCCCGATCTATTAGAGATGAAGTGTGCACGTATTAGCTTGTGATCGCATGGGAGTTACAAATTATGAGTTGGCTGTGAGGTAGCGATGAATTTTAGGTCGCAAAAGAGCCAGAGTCGTAGCTCATTTTTCCATTTACTACCTGGCGGGGATCCTGATACATTTGGGTCAAGCGTGTCTCTTTGATTCCTGTAGATGGCGTAAAGATTACCATGCTTAGTGGGCACACTTTGACTTAAATGCTAATAAGTGTTGGTCCATTGGATCGTGGGTGATTCGAAGAGTTTTTGGATCCGATGACTAGTTCATTTTTAATAAAAATCAGGAAGGTTCTTCCCTCTTTCTATCATTTGAAATCTGCCACGATCATATCTTTTCCTTTCTATTTCTTGTAGACCTAGGGGCCGTCCATCATTCTTTTCCAGCTTAACTTCATCCCAATCTTCTGGATTTATCAAGCCAGGTTCTAGTTATCAGTCACTGCTTTTCGTCCATTCTTCAAATTATTATTGTTTTCAACTCGACAAGGTGAGTTTATGCTCCTGGCCCAATATCTCTTTTTTTTTGTTCCTATGGGTGTGTTTGCTATTGTCGGAGGATCGGGGATGTAGGTGGCTTGCTTGTTGGTAAACATTAGGGCCTTCAGTGGTGGCGAAGTCTTTAGCCAGGTTTCTAAGTTCTATTGGCTTGATGGCCGGAATCCCTTGTTCATGTATTTTGGGTCTGAGTGGTTTGTGGGATAGCCACTTCTCTCCTAGGTCAAACTATTTTTGAATTATTGGCCAGTCTTTATTTTGTGGCCTGATCATTTTTTTTTCTTTTTTCCTTCTTGTAGATGTCTCAGCCCCATAGACGCCGCTGCCACCTAATAGGCAATGATGACACTGAGTTTAAGGGGAGCGAGGAGACGTTCCATGTTACTGGGGGTGTGACCTCTTAGAGTGGCGAGGTCGCTAGAGGGTTTGTGGCTTGCTCCGGGCCAGAGGGATCCAAAGCCTATTCTCCTTTCAAACGCTTTCCTTCTAGCATTAAACCCAAGGAAATGGGAGAGATTGCAGAGGGGTATTTTTTCCCAAGGGGCAGTCGTGTGATGGTACTATCCCGTAATGACCACATTACCCATCCTTCGAAAGGGTTTACGGCCATCAGCGTTCACCATCTTAGAGCAGCGTTCACCATTAGTATGTGATCAATTTCCTAGATGAGCTGAGACTTATCCCGACCCAATTAACTCCTAACACGTACTCTACTCTGACCTCTCTCACATTGGTCCACCTCCAAAATGGCTACTGTCTACCCAACGTGAGAGTTCTTTGTTTTCTTTATAACATCAAGACCACTGGGCAGCAAGAAGGTTTTTATTACCTTTTGCCTCGTCCCACCAAGTATAAGAGCATGTTGCCTTGTAGTGATGCTAGAGAGAAATCTAATGTAGGTCCTTATAAGACCCATTGGTTCTATGTTTCATGCCCGTCCCTACTTCTCCTTCAGAATTTTTCATTTGTTTGGAATTTGGGTGAGCAAGCTGTGAGGATACTGATCTTTGTCATTCTTTATTTTGGTTTGAGTTTTGATCTTTTGCTATGTTTCTTGTAGATGGAGCTTGAAAGGAATGACCTGAGTTGAGTATGGAGGAGATTGAACTGTTGGATAAATTTTCTGTCTTCGACGATCTTCTAAACGACTCCAAGTTCGATGAGGAACTTTTACGAGCTCACAGACTCGCCCCTCCCCTTAATGCTGACCTCATCAACCGTTCTCGAGATATAGGGGTTCACAGATCGAAGGAAGTTACCCCTGTAAACCTTAGCAAGTAGGTCGAAATGGGGAGAGTGAACTTGGTTGAACCCCTTCTGAGGTCAAGGTAGGTTGTAACCCCTGCTTCAGTTCGTACTGATCATCCTTCCTCCTCCATTGTTACTCCAACTCCTACTCAGTGTGACTAACCTTTTTCTTCTATAGTTGCTCTTATTTCTATTTAGATCGATCTACCTTCTACCTTTGCAGCTACCCCAGCTTTAGCTCAGATTGGTGGCCCACTCATCCTGGTGATAGTAGAAGAGACTTTAGTTCCCTTGGCCCCCATTTCATAATCCGGGCCTGTCGAAGCTAAGGGAGTGACAATGGAGTCTCTAGGCCACAGGGAGGGGACCCCAACTGAACCTTCTTCAAAAAGATTGAGGGTTGATAAGGGGAAGGAGATCGCTGCTGGCCTAGCGGCAGAACCCGAAAGCTCTCTAGAATGTCTGACAGGAGGATTGGGACCCAAGACCTTGGCTTTCTTCAGCATTATCAACAACAATGTGGGCCAAATCTTAGGGGCTAATGCAATATCCCTAGAGGATGACAGAATTTGGGGTAGCATCCTGTTTGAGATTCTAGCCATTCACTGTTTGATGGTTAGTGTCATTCTCTCCTATTTTTTCTTGATTCTTTGCTTATATTCTGATTCCTCATTATTCTTTTTCTAGGGACGTTAGAGGCTATTAAGTAGAGGAATAAGTGATTGTCCTAGCAGGAGAAGAGAGGTTGGCTCGAGGCTAGCTTGATAGCGGTAACCAACGAAGCAGCAGAGTTGAAGAAGAAATTAGAGAATGCCGAAGTTCAGCTACTTGAAGCCAATGCCACGATAAAGAGGGCCAAAGAGTCCTTCACTCGTGAGATAGCTGACTTTGCTTTGAGGCTGCATAGGGCTTACGATAAGCTCCAGTAGAGGAAAGAGGACATAGCCATTCTAACATAGGGAGTTGAGAGTTTCCAGAAGCAACTTTAAGCTGCTTAAGGGAGGATAGCTCACGTTGTGGAGATAGCACAGCGGGCTGAGGAGGTGGCCAAATGAGTTGAAGAGGCTGCTAAACAGGCTGAGGAGAGGGCCATATGTGTAGAGGTGGAGACTGCCAAAGCAAAGGAGGAAGCTTCTATTATGGTCAAGTAAACCCGCGAAGCTGTAATTTCTCAGAATACTGACAGCTTCATGTATACCCTATGGTTGAAGCATCTAAATGTTGACTTCTCCTTTTTTAGTGGGGAGATTGAGGCTATCATTCAGGGCTTCATTGAGGGCACAGAGGCAACCTCCCCTCCTGGTGCTAAAACTGCTAGTAATCTTCCCAGTGAAGGCACAAAGCAGGTCAAAGTTAATTCATCAACACGTAAGGCAACGAAAGAAAAGCCAGATGAACAAACAATGGAGAATGCGCCTACAGCTGCTTCGAGCGCCCCAACTATCCAAGATCTTCCTAGCTTTGAGGCTCCATCTCATGTAGTCCCTTGGTAGCTTTTATTTCTGTTGACTTATTTTGCACTTTTGTGGTTTGTAATTGAGACATCCTTGTCTCTGGATTTAATCTATTAAGCCCCTTTTTTATTATTCAGTTAGTTAACTTTGCTATCGCCTTGCATAAATCTGAATAAGTTATATCAATCTATGGGGTCTGAGGCCCGGGGATCTTTTCTTTGTGAAACAGCTGACCAGGCTGTCTTGGTAGGGCGTAGCCTTTTCTTTATTAGGCTTAAATAAAATCAAATGTGGTCAGAAAAATATTGAAGAGTATGCCAAACAAAGAAGAAATTTCTTTGATCTTTAATTTGGTACTTCCAAAAATTATTACAAATTAATGAATCCAACTTTGTTTTTATTGATAATACAGCCGAAGATGTTCAACATTCCAAGCTCGAGGGAATTCAACTCCTTCGACATTCATGAGACGATATCTGCCAGCCTTCAATTTTTCTTTCACGACATACAGACCTTTCCAATTGGGTCCTAGCGTTCTTTCACTGGGGTTACATCCACCTGGTAGAATAAGTCACAGGATGAGGTCACCTACTTTGAAGCTTCAAGCTCAGACTTTTCGATTAAAATGCCTTGTGACCTGCTGTTGGTAGGTCACGACCCTGAGGCATGCTTTGTCCCTTTTCTCTTTAATGAGACCAAGACTCGTGGTGAGCAGCTAGTTGTTTTCCTCTGGGTTGAAGGTGGCTCTCCAGTGTAAAGTTACTTTAAACTTTGCCGATATCATTGCTTCAGCTCTATAGACCATCGAGAAAGAGGTTTCTCCTATGGTACCACAAGCTATAATGTGATAAGCCTATAATACCTTTGGTAATTCATCTACCCATGTCCTTTTTCTGGCTTCTAGTTTCTTCTTTAGGATTTGTTTAATGATCTTATTTATAGCCTCCACCTATCTGTTGGTTTGAGGATGGTCTACCGATGAGAAACTCTTCAAAATCCTGAGGTTGTTGCAAAATTTGAGGAATTGATCATTTGTGAACTGGGTCCCGTTATTGGATACTATTTTTTGATGGACACCAAATTGACAAATGATATTGTTCCAAACAAACTTCTTAATTTGGAAGGAAGAAATTTGGGCTAGCTCTTTTGCTTCTGCCCATTTAATAAAATAATCTACAGCTACTACAACATATTTACAGTTTCCACGACCTATGGGAAGAGGCCCGATAAGGTCGATCCCCCATATCACAAAGGGCCATGGCCTGATCATTTGGTGGAGGCAGATAGGGGGAGCTCAGGGAACTTTGGTAAATTTTTTACATTTGTCACATCTTCTGATGAGGTTGATCGCGTCTTGTTTAATGGTCAGTAAAAAAAAAACTTGTTGGAGGACCTTTTGAGGTAATGACAGCCCCCCAGCATGGTTCCTGCAGTGTCCAATGTGAATTTCTTTTAGGATGAGATTGCAAAGGGGGCCGTCAATGCACCTGAGAAGTGGAGCTGAGAAGCCCCTACTGTAAAGCACGTCATTGATAATGTAATATCTAGTAGCTCAGAATTGCATGCGGGATGCTTCTAATTTGTCTTTTAGGAGTTTGCCATCCCGTAGGTACCTTGGGATAGGGTTCATCCATGAGTCATGTGCCGTAGTGATTATCATCACGGCATCTTTTTGCTCAATATTGGAAGATGGGAGAACTTCTATAGGTATTGCACCCGAAAATTCTGTGTCCCTTGCTGTAGCCAAGCGAGCTAACGCGTCAGTATGTGCATTTAAAGCTTGGGGAACATGGTTGATTTCATACCTTTGAAATGCATGGAGTAGCTCCTAAGCCTTTTAGATAAGTAGGCATTTTCACTCCTTTTGCTTGATATTCCCCTTTTATGTGACAAACAACTAATTGGGAGTCACTGAAGACCTTCAAATTTTTAGCTTGCACCTCTTTTACGAGACGAAGCCCTGCAAGTAGTGCCTCATATTCTACTTCGTTATTGGTTATTTAAAATTTGAGCCTTACGACACATAGAATTTTATGTCCTTCCGGGATGATAAACAGGATTCTTGCCCCTACCTTCTGTCCGCATGAGGACCTATCTATATAAAGTTCCCACCATGGTCCTTCCAAGGTTTCTACCACTTCCCCTATAGGTCCGGTAAATTTTGCTATGAAGTCATCCAGGGCTTGTTCCTTAATTGCTGACCTCTATTTGTAGTGGATGTTGAATTAGGCAAGCTCGATTGTCCACTTAAGCAAACGACCTGAAGCGTCCGCCTTTTGGAGGGTTTGCCTCAACGGGTACCGGGTTGGTAATTCAATGGTATGGGCCTGGAAGTAAGGTTACAGTTTCCTAGATGCGACAATGAGATAGTAAACAAACTTTTCCATTAGGGCATAGTTTTCTTTAGCATTCAGCAACATTTTGCTCACATAGTAGATTGTGACTTGTACTTCGCTCTCCTCGGGGATGAGGGCTACACGAATGGCATGCTGAGGTACTCCCAAATAAAGAATTAATTTCTCGCCCTCTTGTGGTTTGGATAGTAGCGGGGCTCGACCTATGCATTCCTTCAAATGTATGAAGGTAGCTTCACATTCCTTGGTCCATTTGAAATGCTTAGCTCTTCTTAGGATGTTAAAGAATGGTAAACATCTGTCTGTTGCTTCTGAGATAAATCTGCTAAGGGCTACAACTCGGCCTTTTAAGCTTTGAATGTCTTTAATCCCGCTTGGCAATCTCATGTTGATGAGTGCTTTGATTTTCTCAAGGTTAACTTTTATTCCTCTATTGTTGACCATAAACCCGAGAAATTTCTCAAAAGCTATTCCAAATGCACATTTGAGTGGGTTCAGCTTCATCCATAAGACTCTCAGGATCTAAAACATTTCATCCAGATCTTTTATGTGATTCAAGACCTGTCTGGACTTCACAAGTATGTCATCTACAAAGACCTCCATGGTTTTCCCAATTTGATCTTTGAACATCGCGTTCACCAACTGTTGATAGGTCACTCTTTCATTTTTGAGTTCGAAAGGCATCACTTTATAACTGTACAACCTTCGGTCTGTAATGAATGAGGTATGCTCCTTGTCTTATGGATCTGTAGGTATGTGATTGTACCTGGAGTAGGCATCCATGCAACCATGGAGTTAGTGCTTGGCCATTGCATCAACAAGTTAGTCAGTCCTTGGTAAAGAGAAGCTATCCTTCTGATAGGCTTTGTTGAGGTCCATGAAGTCGATGCATGTCCTCCATTTTTTGTTCTTCTTTTTGACCAAGACAGGGTTAGCTACCCAAACTGGGTAGTGAGCCTCTCGGATAAATTTGTTCACCGGTAGCCTATCTACCTCTTCCTTTAGGCCATGAGAACGCTCTACTGTTAAAAGTCTTCTTTTCTATTTAACTGGCTGGTGGTAAGGGTCAATATTCAACTTATGTGACATCACCTTAGGGTCAATCCCCAACATGTCCTTATGGCTCCAAGCAAAGACATCCAAATTTTCTTGGAGGAAATTAACCAGTTGGGCGTTTACATCTGAAGGCAAGTTTTTTCTGAGCTTGAGGCACTTCTCACCATATACCTCACTGACCCTGACTTCTTTGAGCTCCTATATTGGTTTGGTCTCCCTATCCGCCTCCAGGTCATATGGGTCAAGATTGTGATTAACTTTGATCAAGATCAGGGCTCAGGGTTCTTCACTAGAAACTACATCAACCCTTTTGCCCTTCTCCCCAAGCATAACAACATCCTCATAACATTGTTAGGCTGTATACTACTCGCCCCATACACACCCGACCCCATTTGAGGTTAGGAATTGGATCGTCAATGTCCTATTGGACATGACCAGGTCTAAGTCATTCATCGTCGCTCGTCCCAAGACTATGTTGTAGGCTGAGGAGCAGTCCATAACCAAGAAGTTGACCAGAATAGTGGATTGGTGATCCTTGTCTCCTAAGGTGATGGGAAGTCTAACCCGTCCCATAAGGAATATCCCATCCCATAAGGAATATCAGGTTACCAGTAAAGCCGAAAAGAGGTTTGGGTGAGGGTTTGAGATCGCTCTAGGACAAGTCCATCTGTTCAAAGCACTTCTTATACATGACATTGACCGAGCTACTGGTATCCGACATGATTCTTTGTACCTTAACATTGCCAACCTTGGCTTTGCTGACAATATCGTCATTATAAGAGGACTGGATTCCCCATGCGTCATCATCCACGAGGGTAATGCACTCAAAAATCATCCTGGCTTTCTTAGCAGGTCTATTGAGCTCATAACCCATAGACAAGACGTAGCTCACATTTCGCACGTACCGTTCCTGAGAACTTCGTGAGGCCCCCGCGATGTGTGGTCCTCTTTGGATTGTGTAAATGTTTCTAACCACTGCTATATGCTCTTATTCGATGCTCGGAGGAGGTTGTATGGTCCGTCGCGAGGTTGTTATTCTGTGGGTCACACCACATAATCTTTTAAATGACCTCTCTTGATGAGGTCCTCGATCGTGTCTTTAAGCAACTTGCATTCAGAGGTGGTGTGCCCAATGTCGTTGTGGTAGGCACAAAACCTATTTGGATCCCGATGCTTCGATGGGTGTCGGACAGGATGCTATAGTTGTCATAGCGACCTTGGCATTCAGGTCGCTTGGTACTAGCTTTCTTTGCGGGCTGGAAACCTGCATTATCGATCTGGCCAATTCTATTTTTGTTGTTGTGATTTCTTTTCCCATTCTAATCGGAAACTAAGCCACCGGCTTTACCTTTCTATCCAACCTTTTTTGGACTGAAAGTTTCCTCCTATCAAATTTCTTTACTAGTCTGTTTGTAGAACTCCTTCAAGTTTTTCACCGGGGACTTGTATATACTTTCGTATAGTTTCCTATCTCTGTGAAGCCCCGCTGAGATCGCTATTAGGATATTATCATCGAAAGGACTCTCTACGTTGTTAATTTCGCATTGAAATCTTGTGATGTAGTCCTTTAATGACTTGTCCCTCCTTTGGAAGATGGTCGCCAAGTGGCAAGATGGTGCAAGCTACTTTTTAAGGGCTCCGTATTGGTTGACGAACTTATTCTAGCATTCCTCCCAATTGTTGATACTGCAAGCTGGAAGACTTTTAAACCAAGTTTGCGGCACGTTCCCAAGGGTAGTTGGAAAGACTCAACATTTGACCAAGGGATTGTTGGTATGGAGATCCATCTGGATGTTGAAGGCATCCAAATGATCATACGGGTTACTTTTCCCATCATATGGCTAGATGACCGAGACCTTGAAGTGATAAGGGAGAGGTTCCATTTCAATTTCCTTAGAAAGTGAAGTCCTTTCTTCATAATGACTTGACCAGTCTTGCATCGAGGGACATTTTTCCAACCTTTGCACCCTCTGCATTAGTTCCTCAATCATCTAATCCTGAACCTCGGATCATCAGTTCTTGTCACTATCCTGACCCACTTTCGAACCTTCGATGTGGTGCAAACTCTCAACTTGCTAGTTTTTACTGTTTTCGTGGGCTCATCGTCCTACCATTTCAGGTTGCAAACTGAAGGAGTGACCCAAATCAGTTCCCCAGGCTTCTTCCCCAGTCAGTTTCTACCTCTATACCAAAGTCTCCATTTGTGGCTGTTGAACCACTTCTGCGACTGGAGCAGTTCTACCTTGTTTTTATGCCTTTTGTTTATGCACTTGGGCTAATGCCTCAACTACATCAGCAAGCCTCTTTACTATACTCTTGAGCACTTCTTGACGCTCACGTAGAGCCTATACACCATCAGCATTTGGAAGGGTGAAGGAAACATTTGCCAGGACTGGGTTTTTGTCCTTAGGCATGTTTCGTCATCGCTCTTCATGGCCGCCTAGTTAGTTAGCGACAATGCTTGGACTCCTAGTTACTCTTCCTCTTGCCATAATAGTAGTCTAGTCCCATCGAGCATGCCAAAATATTGACAGTCGATTTTGACAATTGGTTAACTAGGGATTCTAAGAACTAAACTACTGTTAAAGAAGTGAAAGGTGCAACAAAGTAGAGAAACATTCAGTGGAAAAGAAGAGAAAACAAGGAGAGTCTTTTATCGTAGTTCAACCAAAGTCCAGATGACCCCTACATCCCCGATGATTGTATCAACCTTTTGCAATTGCCTTTTCTATGTCTGAACAAGAATACATATATCAATGGCTATTTCTGTAGAGTTTCTACGTGAGTCCTTTTCTTATCTTTTCTTTTTTTTTCTCTCTCTTTCTTTGTGTTATGGCTCCCCCTCTCTATTTATAGAGGCCAAGAGGGTTACAAATCGTAATTTATCATTGTAAAACAATGATTACATCTGTGTTGAGCATTAAATGCTAGACATCAAGTAATAAATGCGAGGTAAATTATTGTCAGACTTTGGAGGCTAAGTTACGGGTTGGTAGAGTACTCAGATTGTGTCTGTCAAATGTAGGCTATTTTCAATGATGCAGAGAGGAGCTTGCTGCTGCTTCGGTCGGTGAAGGGCTATGAGTTTGCACTGTGTGATTTGCAGCTCGGCTTCAGTGGCCTTGTTTTGAGTTAGGTTTTGCCTCTTTGCCTCGGCCTCGATTCTTTGGGCCTTTGTAGACCCATTGCTTTTGTATGTGAAGCATATTTAGTGAAAGAAACATCTATGTTTGCTTCATACTACTATCCATCGGATATATCTACAAGAATGACTAGGTTGCCACGCAATGATGTAGGTAAAGGTTGTTCATCTCAAACATCGGTGTCAATCTTTAATTATCCATGATATGGCAGTGAAAAATCTAGCACTATTTTTCTTGATGATTATGACATGAGAGCTGCTATATTATACATTCTTAATAATTACGAAGAAGTCGAGCCTTTCTTAGAGTAAGTTCACATTAATTCTTCACATGATGATAATGTACTTGGAGGTTTACTTACAAGAAATTTATCAATAATATTTTGTAGGATGTATGCTAATTTTTTAAGGGAGCTTATTCCTAATATATCAGATTCTCAAATTGAGTATGAGATTTCTTCCAATTTTCCTACCTGGTTCAAAAAATATATAAGTTAAGATAGATCTGGCTTATCTTTATTTGCAAGACTATCTTCATAGTTTTTGAAACTATTTATTCTCTTGAAAATGTCATAATACATGATATTTGTTTTCTATTCCTT
>JANHAO010022232.1:0-12262 GCA_026873985.1 Saraca asoca
CACAACCAAAAGGCACCGACCACACTTGAAATACAAGGTAGCTAGTTTTTCCTTAAAACTTGCTTATGTTTCATATTTGCTTGCATGAGTATGCCATTGAATGTGTGCTTGTAAATTGATATACCTATGATAATTTTGGTAAGCCATGTGATGGAGGAAGAGTTAAAGTACATCCTTTCTCTATGTAGAATGACCGGTCTAGAAGAGTTAACAGAGATTAGACCACTTGTTAGTATGGGATGGTAAGTGGTTGTGGGAAACCAAATTATGGTCCCTAGAAGATGACCCTTGCATATGGCATGTTATTTTCCTTGATATATTCAATGTATTGTATGTTCGTCATGTTTTAAGGACTGGATTAGTTGTTTTTAAAAATTTACTAGCTACTAGGATATTGTTATCTCACCTTGCATTTCCACCAAAACCAATTCCAGGTATTCTAGGAAGCTCCCAAGAAGAAAGGAAAGAGTAATAGACTATCATATAGCTATTTAGAATGTTTTGTATCAAAACATATATGTTTGAATTAGAAATTCAGTTCTGGAACAATATGTAAATGAGGATAATATGATGCGTATAATAATGTATATATTAAGTAAGTTATGGTTCTTGAAGTTCCAAGTGGTAGATGTTATATGTGATTTATCCAATTTCCCCTATTCTGGCACTATTTTGCTTAGTGAGATGGAAGAATGAGTAAATGACTTCAAAATGGCTTGAAATTTGGATTGTAAGATCTCAACATGTTATCCCTCAATTCTTGAAAATTTGGGAATTTCTAGAGATGAGCACATGGGTCAAGTAAACCCAAACAGTGATGAAATTCCCAAAAAGACAGATTTGAGTTTTAAATAATACCTCTAGATTTGAGAGAGTAATTGGTTGATATTTCAGCTGAAAATTTTATTATAGGTTCCTAACATGTGGAAAAATGTCTATGCTAAATTTGAGCCAATTATGAATTGGTTTGATGTCCCAAGTAAATGCAAAATAGAACAGGTAACGAGAATGAGACTAGAATAGGGCAACCAAGAGAATGAGAAATGATGAGGGACCAAACGTGTGAGTTTTGTCCAAGATTTTTGTGTCGTGTCCTTGACATATTGAGAGTATCCCATGCCAAATTTCCTAAAATCTAGAGATGATTTGCACATCTAACCATAGCAATAGTAATTAGTGATTTCTAGAAGGGTCCAAACTATACAGTTCCAGAAATGACTATGGTTTAGGGGCAATATCAAAAAGTTTTGGACTGAGATTTTTCTCATGAAAAAAAAAGGGATATAGAGGTACTGTTCTAGAGATTTTAAGAATTTTTAGGTGTCACTAGCTAATCTTTCATCTTGGCACAAGTTTGGTGCAAAATAAAGGGGCTTAGGGACTAGAATGCAAACTTTGAGGATTTTGGTGGAAATTCTGGAAAAGCTTGAGCCAGAATTGATTTGAAAATTTAAAGTGGTCCAAAATCAAGAGAAAAATAATTTAGCAAGAGAAGTGGATGACTTATTTAAAAAAAAATTCTCTTTACGTTATCCGGATTGACATATTTTCTTACGTTTCGTCTATTTTTCTGGTAAATGGATTAAATAAATGTAGAGTTACTAGAGATCTTACAACTTTGATGGAGGGCTCTAAAGATGCTTGATCTCAGAGTCAATGGTTGAACACTTGACTTGGATGGAGGGCTCTGAAAAGGCTTGATCAAGAATCAAAGGTTGAATACTTGACTTCAATGGAGGGCTCTAAAGAAGCTTAATCTCAGATTAAACGTTGAACACTTGACTTTGACCGAGTGCTCTAAAGAGGCTAGATCTCAAGTTGAAGGTTGAACACTTTGATGGAGGCTCTAAAGAGACTTAATTTTGAATTGAAGTTGTTATGTATGCTTTTGGCTGATTAAGATTCAAGTGACATAAGTAAAATATCTTTAGCTTTAGATCCTCATCCTATAATAAAATGTTGGGGGAACTTGAAATCTTTTGGATTTAGTCATGATAGAATGAATGTAATGGGTACTTAGGAAATAGGGAAGTAGATGAAGTTTGATGGTTAGAAATCTCAATTGACTGCTTTCTATTCTATTTTCTATGAATGAGAATCCTTTTTGTTAAGTAATGTATCATAGATAAGGGATGGCAAAGGATGGCATGTCCATAACAAATGCAAGGATAGATAGAAGCGTAAACATGCCTTCCTGGTAGAATGAAGATATGAAATAAACTCTCTAATTTCTATAACTCAACATGCTCCAAGATGTTGACATGACTGATGTTCATTAAATACATGCTGTAATGTATCTGAGTGAATTATGTAAGACTAGGCAACCCATACTCAAGAGAGGGTGAATTGAGTGCTTTTAAAAATTTTATAATTTTTGAAATCCTTATTGAAAAACATTTGATTTTGGAAAGCCATAAAGATGATTTCAATTTCAATAACCCAAGATAACTTTATAAAGATGTTTGCACTTAAGATATAACAAATCAAAATATTTATGTAAAATAACTCATTCAACTACACATTTATATATAGATATCACTCTTTTCAAGCATTCCAACACCTAACTAACAAAATAAACTTTGAAGCTCATTATATCTAACAATTTTCATCAACAAAAATAGAGTATGCCTATTTTTCAAATATTCAATTTTCATAGAGTCAATAGACCAATAATTTCAACAATATAAATAAGAAACTTAAAGTTTGCTCCCCAAATTAAGCAATATTAACAAAAGCAAGATAATCAACACTATATAAATTGCTAGAATATCAAAAGAGTAAGGAAAGATAAATCAAACTCAAGATTTATAGTAGTTCCCCCTTGAAGATATGCTCAAAGACATATATCCACTTTTTAAGCTTTATAAGCTTAGGCTGCTTCTTCGCTATCCTTTCAAGTTTCAATTGGCTCTTAAAGAGGTCTTACAATCTCTTTGCTCCTTCTTAGGCAAATTACTCTTTACAAGGGATGCCTCACCCTCTTAAGGAATTTCTAAGAGATTCCTCACTCTCAAAATATTTTTCAAAGGGGATATCTCACTGTTTACAAATCCCAAGGGATTCCTCACCATTTATCACTCACTAGAAGATTTAGATGTTAAACAACTTATAAAAACTCTCTTAAAGAGTAGATGAAAAAATAAAGCACCTAGAATAGAAGAATTTCATAATGAAAAGATCAAATCATGATTTTGATGAAAGAAAGAGTAATATATGATAAATGATGAATCTCAGGCTTTTTATATGCTGTATTTGATGATTCTTAGCTTATATAAGAAGCTTGTAATGTTTTATAGCCATTTGGGACACTTTCGGATGAAAACTAGCAAATGTTTTTTTTTTTTTGAAATTTAGCCCAAACAAGTCGATTCATGAGTTAACTAAGTCAAATTATAGAGCTTTCTATGTAAAAATTGGTCTGCACAAGTTGACTTGTAAGTCAACTCGTATGCCCCAAAGACAAGATGTCATACTCAATTTAAAAAGATCTTAACTTCTTCATTTGAAGCCAATTTTAAGCAAACAACCTATCTTTGGAAAGCTATTTGAGTCTAATTTCAAATAGAACTAGTTTCATGCTCATATATTATATATGTTTTGAGATATTGTAAAAACAAAGAGCAAAGGTCAGAAAGACTTGAATGTGAAAAATTGATTTTTAGACTTAAATTGACAAAGCCATTTTTTTTTTCATATCATGATTATTTTAAGCAAATAACATGTCCATGGAAAGCTATTTCAGTATATTTTCATAAGGAACAAATTTCACAATTAAATCATAGTTATTTTATGAGACATGATGAAACAAATGACCAAAGGTCAAAACTAAAGAGACCAAAATTAATATCTCATTTGTTTTTAAAGTGTCACCAATATTATCTTGTGAAAATATAATTGTGGGCTATCTTGTTAAATCATTTTTGAAGTAACTAAGAAATTGAAAATATGTTTAAGCCCTATATCATTAAAAACTCTATTTTACTAGAAAGTTTAAGCCTTGAAGGAAAAACTACACCTAATGAAGTCCTTTTTTCTCATTCTTCTATACTTGGGGCACATCTCCTTTCTTGACTTTCTTCTTGAGTTAAGCATGACAAGACTTTTTATTGTTTTACTTTAATTCTTATTCTTCTTCTTTTGGGACAATCCTATAAAATATGTATAAACTAACTTGTAAATCATATAGTTAATCAAAGATAATTTATCATAATGCATGATCAAATATATAATTAAAATAAATTAGCATAAGAACATGCAATATATATCATATATTTACCAAACATTTCATAGTATGTCTATAAATACTTGTATAAAATATAACACTTTAGCACATTAGGACATATTAGGTTATTGTAACACTATATTTGTCAAAATCAAAATTCATTACATTGAATCTTAGGACTAATAATCTCCCCTTTTTGTTGATGAGAAATTACCAAAGAAAAGCATGTTTAAGATAAAGATTCAATCTAATAAGCTAAAAAAAATATCAAAATATTAAGTATATAACATATTTTTCTTTCCTTTTTCTTCTCCTTCTATTTGACATCTACAAAAAGGATAAACAAATATATTGAAACAAGTGATGTCACACAATCAATGTCATTATCTTCTCCCCTATTTTTTATTTTTAACTTTTTCTTTTTCTTTTATCTTTAAAAAGATGAAATAAGCTTAAAAGGTAAGCATTATTACAAGCAAGTACTTTTCATGTTTTGAAGCAAACATATATCTCCATCATATAATCCTAACAATATTTTTCAAGAATTTAATAACAAAATCATGTGAAAACATTCATAAAAAAGATAGATCAAAGGATATAGACTTTTATATTTCTTCCTTTGGGTATGCATGAGAGGAACTTTTTGATATGACAAGTAAATAAATATTAAAAAACTTTATGTCAAAACAAATGTGAGCCATAATATAAATCAAATATAAACAAAGCTTCCCCTCAAACCATGCTAGTAATAACATATTTTAAGGTAAAAAATACAACCATATGACCTTGGATAAGGAAAAACGAAAGTAAAAACAAAAGTTCTTGTGTAAAAAAGATAGCAAGATTATAATCATGCATATTTACTAATGATTCACAAAATTACATGAGCATGATATGTGATCAAGATATCTATAACATATACAAAAAACATCTTAAAAATAATTTCTCCCCCTCAATGAAACAACATTGATTTTCTCTTGTTTCAAAAATGTGCTCTCCTTTAAAAAAAGATAAAAAAAAGGGATTGAAAACATGAAGAGCATGCGAGATCAAGAAAAATATGTTTACTAAAGTATATAATCATACTTAAAGCATGGCAAATTTAAATATTTCTCAATCCAATAAAGACATTTGAATTGCTCCACCTTTCAAAACACTTTTATAAAAATCCAAACTTTTATTCTCTTAAACCATTGGAAAAGAAGTTTAGGAGAAAGATGGAAGGAAATATCATTTTCAAACATGTTCAAATAAAACATTTAAGTAATTTGAATTCCATGTGTTCTTTTTAAACTAATTTTGAGAAATTAGAGAACAATAATTTGAAATATTTGTATGTATGTATATTTATTTTCAAAGTTTTTTTCTATGATAAAGCATGATTAGCATAAGTTCCAAGTAATTAAGAGGCATAGCTCAAGCATATATCACGAAAGGATATGCAATAGGGATAAAAAGTGATTAAAACTATTACACTTTCCGTATGTGTAATGATAAGAAGCATGTAATAACAATCAAGCATATTTTTCATGATCTTATCCAAACCAACCAAGAACAACTAGACAAAGAGTATTATGCAATCCAATATATATTAATGATCCATAAGAAGAGAATAAGGATAAGGATACTCATTGATTGTAGTAATATGTGGTGCTCCTTGGTTGTAATAATCTTCATTTCCATTTCTCATCACCTTTGAACTAAACATCATTAATCTTGATGAGAAATCTTCAAGCCAAGACATGATCTTTCAACTTCATAAATCTTTTCACAATCTTGAAGTTAATCTTTGAATTCTTTTACAAATCACAAAAATTCTAGCAAACTTTTAAGCACAAAACTCAAGATTGGAAATTAGGATATATATAAAACAAATTCTAAAGATTGTTCAAGGAAAGGTTAGCTTTAAGCATCATTCAAGCACTTCTTGGAATATGTTTAAGATTGATGAAAAGCATGAAGTAAGTATTATATCATCAACCATGTAACTTTGAAACTTAGGAGATAAAAGAAATGCTTATAAAATTATTTTGAAAGTAGCAAGAATTTTTTAAAACCTTAAAGAACAAGAGTTATAATTCTAGAAAATATGAAATCATCAAAACTTATACAAAACATCTTAAAAAACTAAGAGTATAACAACAAAAAAGTGTGCCCAACTATCAAGAATACAAATATTCACCAATAACAAGCCATTGTAAAGAACCAAGCTCCTTTTAATATATATGATAATTAAAAAACATGGAGCCATTATCTTTTCAAATTTAAACATAGGCATATAAACATTTTCAAGAAGCATTAGTGACATATTTACCTTGATAGGAGGAATTACCTTCCATTATCACAAAGAATATATATATATATATAATTTTAAAGATAAAGTCAAACATAGTAATAATATGTTTAATTTTTAACTATTCAAGCTTAAGAAAGATATAAAGCATATAGTGCATAGAAAGAGAGGATATAGTATACCAAACATTTGAATTTTCATTCCCTTTTATTAAAGTTGACTCCTTTGTGAGTTAATTGAAACTATCCTCAAGTTGAACTTGTCTTCCATTTTTATACTATGTTTGAGGAAGTATCAACCATCTTTTCTATGAGATAACTTTAGACAACTTCTTTGGTACCCAACCAAGACTTAGGTCCATGATGGTTAGATAAAATCAATATGATGTGCTTATGAGAAAAACAAGAAAGTGAGCACAAATATTATTCTTGGAAATCAATTTTTAAAGCATTTGCATATCTTTCATATATGAAAAATAGACAATAAGATCCAAGGAAATATTTGCAAAACATTACAAACCCTTATATAAAGCTAGACCATCAAAGAGCCAAGGGTATATGAAGACAAAGTAAATTATATATTCAAGATAATCTCTTATATGCATATATAATTTTGATCAAGATCAATCTTCATGCAATGCTTAAGCTTGGGAACTATTTCACCTCTTTTTCAATGAATATCAAATAGAGTAATACAAGAGGTTTGAAGATTTGATACCTTATCTTTTGTAATGAAAGAATGACTTTTTCTTACCCATTACTTCTCTTTGAGAGATTTAAGCTTTAACACTTCACCAATGTATGTTTAAGAAGCTTTAGTTATGTCAATCCTTCTTTTTCTACCTTTTTATTTTGAAGAAACTCTTATCAAAGATTTCTTCTTTTCTTGATTAAATTTTCCACCTTTGTACAAAATTTTTTGCACAATCAAATCACTAAGAGGAATTTTTTATACCCACTTCCTATTAGATTCTTCAATATTAGTACTCAAACATTTAGATACCTTAGGAACCTAAATTTCTTTCTTACTCACATAAGAGCTTCTTCTAATAGGTTGAGAAATATGACCTTGATGAGCAAAATAATTGCAAATAATATAATTCTTACTAGAAGGTTACTTTTCTTGAAAAACACATTTAGAAAACTGACATTTTATAGAAATTGCACTTTGATTTAAGCATGTTAAGGTGTTTTCTAGACTTTCTAAAAGTAAAATTTATATCTTCTCTCAAAGACTTGAAAAGTGTACAAGTTAAGTGTTTAATTTCCTTTTTGGATAAATCATTTTCAATTTAGAAGTTGCAAGAAGTTGAACAATCAAGTTCTATAGAAATTCTATCATCTTGCAATTTATTAAGAGTACAATGCAAGTCATCATGATAAGAATAGTGTTAGGATTAGAATCATATATCTCCAAGTCTTTTTGAGTCATAGAGATTGATTCTTTCATTTGAAACTCAATTGACTATTCCTTGGGATCATCCTGTTATTTCAAAATAACTTTCTTTTGTTCCTTTTCCTTTTTTTGCTTAATGCAAACATTCTTATTAATAAAAATATTATTATCAAGATAGAATGCACTAAGAGCATCCTAAATTTCTTTGGCACTAGAGTATTTAGAGATCATCATCCCATTCAAACTACTATGTAAAATTTTTATAACTTTAATGTTCAAACCAAAATTCCTTTTGTAATTATCATCCCACTTACTCCTTGGTTTCAAACTAAAACCATTCTCAATAATATCCTAAGAATATAAATCAATGGCTTGTAACAAGCACTCCATTTTTCTTTTCCAAACCTTAAAATAAGCACCATAAAAAAATAGAGGTTTATAAATATTAATATAATAAAAAATTAGAGATTTTGAAATATCAAAAAAAAATTTCAAAAAGGTGCCTTCAATGGCTACCATGGATCATTTTGAGACGGTTGAGTCTTTTATACAAGAGCTTATAACTCTAATACCAATTGTAGGACAAGGCAATCCACACTCAAAAGGGGGGTGAATTGGCTGTTTTCAAAATTTTCATAATTTTTAAAATTCTCATTGAAAAACATTTGATTTTGGGGAGCCATAAAGAAGATTTCAATTTCAACAACCCAAGATAGTTTTATGAAGATATTTACACTTAAGATATAATAAATTAAAATTTTTGTGTAAAGTAACTCATTTAACTACATATAGGCAATGCATCAAGAAGCACATTCATATATAGATGTCACTTTTTTCAAGCATTCCAACATTTGACCAACAAAATAAACTTAAAAGCTCAATATATCCAATAATTTTCATAAGAAAAATAGAGCATATCTATTTTTCAAATATTCAATATCATAGAGCCAATAGACTAATAATTTCAATAATATAAATCAAGCAATTCAAAGTCCCAAATTGATCAATATCAATAAGAACAAGATAATTAACACAATATAAATTGGTAGAATATAAAAAATGTAGGGAAAAAGGAATCAAACTCAAGATTTATAGTGGTTTTCCCTTGAAAATCTACTCCAAGGTATACATACACTCATTAAGCTTTATAGGCTCAACCTACTTCTACATTATCCATTCAAGTTTTAACCGACACTTGAAGAAGTTTTACAATCTCTTTACTTTTTCATGAGCACATCACTCTTTACAAGGGATACCTCACCCTCTCAAAAAATTTCTAAGGGATACCTCACCCCCAAAATGTTTAGATACCTTATCCTTTTTACAAATCTAAAGGGATTCCTCACTCTTTATCACTCACAAGAATATTTGGATGATGAATAACTCATAAAAATTCTCTTAAAGAGTAGATGAAACAAATGAAGCACCTAGAATAGAAAAAGTTACACAATGAAGGGCTTAAATCTTGATTTTGATGAAAGAAAGAGTAATAAATGATAAATGATGAATGATGAATAATGAAGCTCAGACTTTTTATATATTATATTTAATGATTCATTGCTTATATAAGAAGCCTATAATGTTTTATAGCTATTTGGGACATTTTTGGATAAAAACTAACCATTATTTTCAAAATTCAACCTAGACGAGTCGACTTGTGAGTTGACTCGATCAAATTATAGGGCTCTCTAGATAAAAATTGGTTTGCATGAGTTGACTTATGTGCCCCAAAGCTAGGATTTTAAACTTAACTTAAAAGGGTCATAACTTCTTCATTTCAAGCTTGTTTGAAGCCAACAACTATCTTTGAAAAGATATTTGAGTCTAATTTCAAATGACATTAGTCTTATATTCATATCTTATGTATGTTTTTAGATATTGTAAAAACAAAGAGTAAAGGTTAAAAAGACTTTGTTGTGAAAAATTGATTTTTAGACTCAAATTAAAAAAGTCATAACTTATTCATATCTTAATTATTTTAAGCAAATGACATGCTGATGGAAAGCTATTTTAGTATATTTTCATATGGAACAAACTTCACAAATAAATCATAATTTTTCTGAGATATGATCAAAAAAGTGACCAAAGGTTAAAAAAAAAAACAAAACTCATATCTCATTTGTTTTTGAAGTGTCTCCAAGGTTATCTTATGAAAACATAATTGTGATCTATCTTTTTAAAATATATTTGAACTAGCTAGGAATTTAAAAACATATTTAAGCTTTATATCATGAAAAACTTTACTTTACAAGAAAGTTTAAGCCTAAAAGGAAAAATTATACCTAATGAAATCCTTAGGATTTTCTTGATACTTTCAAGCTTCCAAAGCTTCATTCTTCCCATTCTTCTATACTTGGGGCATATCTCTTTTCTTGAATTTCTTCTTGAGTTAAGCATGATAAGATTTTCCATTGCTTTAGTTCAATACTCACTCTTCTTCCTTTTGGACAATCCTATGAAATATGTATATTTACAAACCATATAGTTAATCTGAGATAATTTATCATAATGAATGTTTCAAATATATAACTAAAACAAATTGGCACAGGAACATGCATTATCTATATCATATATTTACCAACCATGGCATCGTATATCTATAAATACTTGTATAAATATAACACTTTAGTACATTAGGACATACTATATTATTATAGCACACATTTATCATTATCAAAACTCATCATGTTGAACCTTAGGGCTAACAAATTCTAGTGTCATGACCAGATTTCAATTAGCTGTGATCGACGTGAGGAACATCTAACAAATGTCTCCACTAGCCTTAATATGTTTCTTACCTCTATTTACTTCCTTAACAATTAAATTTAAACGATGACAAACCATCAACGCATTTACTACATCTGATTTTTTTTAAGTAACTTATCCTTTATTATAAATTAACATTTATGTTATCCAATTTTTTTATTACAATATATTCTTTTTCAAAATAATTATAACTTACTAAACTACCCACCATGAACATTATCTGACCATTAAAAAAATATTAGTTCTAGATTGTTTTTCAAATCAATACCTAATTTATATATTAACTTCTGGAACTAACACATCAAACAAATATTTTAATTTAAATAGTATATATCATACAAGTTAAAAATAAAATACTTATATTTTCATTGAGTAAAATAGGTTAATACAAGTTTGATCCATTAGGCTTAGTTTACTTATAAGCTAAATGTCATATTTTAGTAATAGTCAATTTCTTTTTCTCCTTATTAATACTACATACAACCTTTTTAAGTTTCTATTTGGCCTTTACAAAATATCCTACTACTAAGCCCAATTTACAATTTAATACCTAAGACCCATTTTTCTTTTTTACATATTAACTAAATATAAGATTACTACCTATGGCTCAATTTGCAAAATAAATATTTAAATCCAAACCACACATATTTATTTAGTATATGATTTTCTTTTATGTTTATGGGCTTTACAAGAGAATTACTATCATAAGCCCATTTTACAAACTCCTTTTATGGCCTTCTATCTTAAAGTGAAGCCCAAATACCATTGAAATATCTTAGATCACATACACATAAACGCCTAGCTCATGACAACTTCTATATATTATATATAGATTTCCTCTGTTTTCTACTTGTTGTTTATCAACACAAGTAAGGTTTACTTCTACTATTAGTGAAATTATCACTTACCCATTTGAACATTATTTGTTTTAGAAATAACTCTTTTGGACATTTTACAGATGCATTTGGGCCTTATAAATCTTATTGTTACTAGGTCCAAACATAGTTCTTTCTTAGGATATAAACCCTTTATAGTTATTAATAAGAATAATAAAAACAATAGCCAACACATCCCAAATGCAGTGAGAAAATCAAGAACCAAGCATCACAATAAGATTCATTGTGGTTCATGGTCAGCATTAAGAAATAATTCTACAGAAAATGAAATATATTAAACAATTGAAAGTAAGTATGAAAGTACTCAATGAGGGACTACCTAACCCCATTTTGGTGAGTTTGTAGTAAAAAATAAATAACTTAATACTAATATATTGTTGACGATGAAATTTGGTTCACGCAGAAGACCCAAACTTCAGCCAATGGGGAGGAGTTCAGAGATCCAATACTGCTTCCGAAGTACAAAAGAAGATAAATCAAGAGGAAGAAGGGATGGAGAGACAACGAGTTTAACATGGTTTAGCTAAATCCAAGCAGTACTGGACCTTACATCCATGATAGAGATTTTATTGATGTATTGAGGAATTATTTTAGCAGAGTTTCTACTTACAGAGTTTGGCCTCTTCTCCCCTTCTAACAATGCAATCCTATTTATAGAGGAAGGAGGAGTTACATGCATTAATTACAAGC
>JANHAO010022233.1:0-12258 GCA_026873985.1 Saraca asoca
CTACTTGTATACATTGGGGAACACTGTGTTTATGTAGCCATTTTTGTTTGATATGCAAATCAAAAGGTGAAAGTTAGAAAAAAAAATTGAAGAAAAAAAAAATAGTATTCACATTATTTGTAGCATGATATGTGGTTAATTTTGTTTTATATAAAAGCAATAAATAATATCAAATTGAGAAAGTGTCCATCATAATTGCCCTTAACAAGTATGTTACATGTATGTTCAACTTTCCATCACATAAATTGTTGTCTAACTCATATATGTTATGTTTAATTCTTATGAATTATGTTCACAGCTGGGATATTGTTGCATTCAACAGGATTAATTAAACTTTTTCTGGAGGGGTCGGTTTCAAACAGCATTTTTACTACTAAGAATAATGCTAACTTCACAATTAGTTCACCGGTTCACTCACATAACTTTTACGTGGGTAAATCAATGCCCTATGTTGAAATTTTAATGGCTGATAATATTGTACGAGAGATTATGCGAGAAAAATTATGTGTAGATAAACTATTGTGTCTTATCTAAACGATTAGGATAAAATATGTTATCTTCTATTAAATTATGTTTTAAACTCAATTTATTTCTCTAAATTATACTTTAAAATTGACTTTCCCTTCAACTTTAAACTTAACACTTAAACCCTTTATTTGATAATATTAACTAACTGTTAATCATAATAAAATTGTCAGAATTTTGCTCGTCACTTCATTATACTTACCTTTCATATTAGTTAAGTTACTCTTGCAAATTATTAACATAACTTTTAATTAAAAAACACAATTTTTAATTAAAAAGTTGCAATTTATTTCATGTTTTGAGGGAAATCTTGACAAGTAACTTTCATTAAATTTCATCTTACCTTTTTATTGTTGTTTCTTTTGCGCTTAAATTTTCTACAGTTCTTTTTTTTTTTTTGTTGGATACAAATCGAAATGGTTAGTTAAATTATAGGTCTTACCTTGTCAATGGCAAAAGGTAAATTGAAATAGGAGCAAAATTAAAAAGACAACTTAGATAAATAAATTTTTTATTAAAATTAACACTAAAAATGATAATTTCATTTTAATTAAAATTTTAAAAAGATTGAGTGTCAGATTTTAAAATTTAGATAGGTAAGTTGATGTTGAAGTATAGTTAGAGAAGTATAATGTATTTTATCCAAATTATTATATACAAATCCCTCGAAATTATTGTAAGATGCAGGAAAAATGTTCTTGTGATGAATATTGGCTAATGATGATGGTAAGCCCCTAATCAGTTTGTTTTTCAGGATCTAAATTCTGTTAAGTTCACCAAAGAGCCAAATTTCTGTGCGGATGTTTTCTATGGTTGTGATCTGATTTTGTCGAAGGTGAACGACTTTGGGTCTTGAACAGTTGGTCAAGCTGATTGGAATGGTCCTATTAAATGTTTGCAATCTTAGTTAAATATATAGGATCAATAAATAAGCAGTATTGATTAGTTTAGATTAATTTTATCAAATATAAAACAGATGAGAAAAAATAAATAATATAACAAGTTTCAAATTTGTTGCATCTTTTTTATCAATTCTCTTTTCTTATCTCTCTCAATCTGATACTCTTTTATTATTCGTTTCTTATTCTTTATTTAAATTTTCCAGCTTTCCTATGTTTAATTAGATTATGGTTGGATATGTAATTAGAAAAAAAAAAACGAGCATGAATATGTTTTGTTTTGTTAAAAGTTTTATATTTATATATGAAATAACAAAGTTACAAATTTAAGTAATAAATGTTTATTGATGAAGTCACAGACACAACAAAATTTGTTAAAAGTTATAAAGGAAAAAAGTAAAATACTCCCTTCAATTTTAGGTGGTTGGATTTTGCCCAATCAACTTTAAAAACTTAAAAATAAAAACTTTAAACTATACAAAACATATAATTAATGCCAATTATTTACTTACTTAATTAATTATTTTATTAAATTACGTAATTTTTTCATAAAATTTTAAAGTAAGAATCACAATTTTATTATATCTTAATTTATTATGTCATTTTTTTCACACATGATCTCCCAATTCATTTTTAATTATTTAATTAAAATTCTATATTATCTAATTTAATTTCTTTAATTATACAATATAAAAATTATATAAAAAATGATGTGATAAATTAACATACGATAATATTATAATTGTTGTTTAAAAAATTTATGAAAAAATCACGCACTTTAATAAAATGATGATTAAGTGAATGATAGATATTAATTCTGAGTTTTGTGTAGTTTAAGGCAATATATAATAATTAAAATAATTAAATTATCAAATAAAAACTAAACTTATGCATATAAAATATGAAAACATCTGGAATATTACCAAAAATGAGAGTGATTCAAGATTTAATGACCTGTCCAGGATTGAAGTGGGATTAAATCATTTCTTTAATATAAATTAAAAAAATAATTAAAAATAATTAAATTATCAATTAAAACTTAAACTTATGCATATAAAATATGAAAACATCTCGGATATTACCAAATAGTTTCATACTCTTACAATTGCTATTATTCTCTAGACATGTGGATTTGGTGAAGGAGAGATTTCCAATATGAAGTGATATGAATCCAAGCTATTTATAGCCTTGGAGTTCTAAGAGCACTAACCCAAATTCTGTTACAAAAGTGAATTGAGTCCTTCTACCTATTTAATTATACTTTCAAATTATGAATATTGGAATGCTTTTTATAGTGATAATTTTTTATAATTTTATTTTATTATAATCATATCTTTCATATTTATCCATAATATTGTTAATTAGTAATGCAACGATAATGTAACAAGAATCATAACAATAGTCGTAATTTAAAAGTATATAGTTTATACTCCATTTGGATCACAATAATTAATCCTGTAAAGTTGAGTAAGGGGAACCTGTTCATTTTGTTTGCTAGTGCATAAGCAGTAAACACATGTTGTTATGGGGTTTTTTCCCACTTTAGAATTTTGGGTTTGAATCTAAGACATTATTTGTGTGTCAGGTGACTTACCATTTCTGTTATTAATAAATAAATAAAACAGTGAGGACATATAGCAGCCATATATAGCAGCAATTTTGAAAAGACAAGAACCATTTGAATGTATATTGTGCAAAACACACCTGAGCAGGCTTCGGAATGCTTCATTGTGCTTGGAAAGGATTTGTGTAAAATGAGAGACTGATAGAAAAGGTTTGGTCAATTCTGAAATGAGTTAAATGTTTTGATCTTTTCGTAGACTTTGTCTAAGCTTCATTATCATTGTATTTGATATTCCCTCCAATCATAACAAAAGAGCAGCGAAATCAACTAAGCCACATATTTCTACTAATCCTTCAATCAGTAAACAACTTGGCATATGCTAAAGTAATTAATCACATTTGAATGAGTTTGACAAGATAAGCATGAAAAGAACGCCGGAAAAGATGAGCTTTCCAGTTGATATTAATCACAATTGAATGAGTTTGACAGGAAAATTGATGATCAACAATTAAATGTTTCAACCTGTCAAATGCTTTTTGCAGACTAAGCCCAAATGTGGTGAAACTAACCCCAAATGGATGCGGAGACATATGGCCACATTTCCTATGGAGATTTCCTAAGTTGAAAATGTCATTATGGGCGTGCAAAATGAGCTACAACAGAGAGACAGAAATGTTGTGAAATAGGCCTCTGCAGAATTAGTGTTTTAAGGCCCCAATTGTCATAGATCTAAAGTCCAATGCACCATCTCTCATGCCAACCAGCTGGAGGATGAAAAGTTAGAAGAAAAGCTAGAGAAGCATCCTTGCAAAATGCACCACACGCAATGGCAATGGTAGTAGACTACACCAACCATCATTACCTATCCACCTACTAGCAACTAGCTTCTCCTTTTATCCAGGCAAACTCCTTTGTGTTGGAAGTCTTTTGCTTTAGTTTTTTATGTAGTTTTAGAGTAGTTTTTAGTTTAGCTTCTGGTAGGAGTAGTGTAGCACATTTTTCTCCATTTTTCTTTACATTTTCATGCCTCCATGGAAGGCTAGCTGTAATCAGTCCCAGGGGCTACAAACTTGAAGATTAATGTTGAGGTTTTGTTCCTTCATTCTGGATTTCATTTGTTGGCCATTTCTTTCCTTTTTCCTCTCTGTTTTGCAGTGAATATCTAAGTTTAATGGCTTTATTTAGTTTATATATTATATGATTGTTGCTTGATGATTAATATTAGAAAAAGGATAGGAAAACTAGCCAATGCATTGAGCTTTTGATGTGTTGTTTGTTTGGCTAAATCTTAACTGCTAAGGATAGATTCATTAATCATTCCAAGGCTTCTTGTTATGATTTTCAACAATTGGATGAACATTTAGTGATCAAGGATACATTAATCTCAAGTGAATTCCCTTGGCTAGTTAGTTCATCTATTTGCATTTTCATTTTTGCATGTACTTGCATGTTAGTGTAGTTTCTGTTAGCTTAGATTCTGCCAACCCCCTCCCTCTCATTTCCAGCTCCTAATTGATTGATTTCATCCAAAAATGATCTATGGGTTTGACTCAATGTTGCCATATACTACAAGTAGTTAGGTAATCCAATTTTATAAATTTCTAATTTGATCGGTGTCAATAGCCATTCATCTGTTTTGTAGAAAAAATTTTTTAAAAACTATTTTTGGCGATGATTTTTGTTGCATTTATTGGCAATTTTTTAAATTTTTTTGAAAAAAATTATTTTTTGCAATGGTTTTGAAGAATTTTTTTTTTAAAATAATTTTTCAATGGCAGTTTTCGCTACATTTAGCGATGATTTTTTAAATTTTTTAAAAATGAAACTTTTTTGTGGTGATTTTTTATAATTATTGTTGTAGTTTTCTGAAATTTTTTTTCAAAAAAACTATCGTTAAATGTGGTGTTTCAGTTTTTTTTTTTCTTTTGATTTCCCTGTCTTCATTTTTTCTTCATCTATTACCCTTTTGCAAGAATAATTTACAATAAATGCACATATTTTAAACAAATGAAATTGAATACAAATTCTGTATTAATAATAATTATTCAAATATTTGTTTGTCAAAGGTTAGAATTTAACATTCCTATACATAATTTAACACTCGAAGAGTTTAAATCAAGGCTATATGTCACAACTATCATAGGAAGAGGGCCCTTGCATTACATGTCCACTACTTGTATTTGGTGGCTGTAAAATAAAGAGTAAGTTATTATACTAATTTTGAAAATCATTTATATATAACTAATGTATGGAATAATCTAGAAAGTCCTGCCAATAATCTTGGACAAGTATCATGATCAATTCTTATAAATTTGCTATAGCCTATCCTACTCTCCCAAATCACATGTTTGCAATACTATCATTATGAGCACAATGATCACACCAGGTTACTTATTGAAAGTAAAAAGGTTAAGTGAAAGTAGTTAAATTAAAATTTATGAACCCATATAGGCAATACAGCAGAATGCAGAAGAATATACAACAGAATACAACAAAATCAAAGTAGAAAATCCAATTCATATAAGCGAGCTCTAACTTATGACTTATATGCAGCAATATAGCAACAAATACAACTAATCTATAAATAACAATCGATAAATATAGCCAATCAATCATTAAAATGTAGAGAGAAGAATATAAATTTAACAATAGGGGTAGGCTATCAAATTTGTAATTTCTCTAGGCACTGTACCAAGCATTTTTTGAAACACTAATGCCAATGCTCCCTTCATAGCCAATCACTTTTCACGTTCATAACTCAAGTCTGCCTGTATAGCCAATTGCCTTTCATTTTCAAAAGTCAACTCTACCTTTAAACTTCAGACTCTTTCCTGCACCTCCTCATCTGGACTAGTGTTATCGAAAGTTGTGCTATTGAACTGCCAAGAAGCTTTGCTAGAGACATCTAAAGGGGATAGTTTAAAGCCCAAACCTCAAACTAAACTACAATGCTTTTTCCTGAATACCTTTGTCACGACATCATTCTATGACATGGCTTGAGATTGCAATCAAGGGTCTTGGAACAAGATCTCCTCAATTTGCTCCTGCAAAAGTAGAATATCCATTTTATTAACATGTTTGTGAATGTGTAATCCTATAACATGAAACATAAAGCAAAGACTAACCTTTTTGTCTTTGACTACTTCATTGACATAAGTGCCATGCGGTTTCTTATGAACATGAAACCATAGATCTATTCTTCCCACTGGACAACCTATCTTTTTAGCCTACATAAGAATATATATCAATTTAGCTAGTGTATCTTAATTTATATAATATAAAAATAGTTAAATAGGAAAGTGCAGAACAAAATCAATTCAGCCTTTTTCTTGGCAAAGCTTTTGGAGCTAGCTGTGTGTGGGACCAGTTGCTTCATGAGATTTGATGCATTTTTTCTACTTATTTCCTACAAACATGAAGGAATCATTATTATTAACATTTGCATATACATTTTGATTAAATAGTGTACTTATAGTAGGAATTACCTTGTACTTTCCCTCATTATTCTTATGAACAAATGTTTTCCATCGATCTCAAGGAACCCCATCCGAGAAACTTTCATACATTTCCTCTAAAGTCAAGGAGGAATCATTGAACTCATGCTAGATCCCTGCCCTTGAAGTCCTTTCACTTTCTACCTAGGTTCTTAATTGTCTAACTCCTTACAATAGGATTTGGCATGTCAAAGTGGAACCTCAACTTTAAAGAATAAGTAAAACAACTTCTGTTAGTTTATATAATGAGTATGAAAACAAATACATATAAAATGCACAATTTTTTAACTGCCTTAATTTCTTTATTGAATACTTTATCCTTCCAAGCCTTGAGCACATTCCTCTAATCAGCATAAGTGATTGGGTGGTTAATAGGCTCAGAAGCCAATTGTCCCAAAATCTGCCCATATATGTCAGTATCATCATTCGTTGGCATACCATAGTCATTAAAGGGAACGACTATCCTCTGGTTCTATAATTCCCACACATTAGCTATCTTCATGTCCACCATCTTTTGACATTTATTAGAATTTATTTGGCAAATGAATGTTTAATTAGTATAATGAGATACAACAAATACTATAAAATCAATGACACACTTACCTATAACCATGACTCTCCAATGGCCCTTTGGTGGTGGATGATTTTGCAATGGTTGTCAAGCTCTTTCATCATCAACTACCTTTTGCTGAGAAGGTGAAGGGTTTGATGCCACATAGTGGGATGGTGAAGAACTTATCGATGCCCCAGGTTGGGTTTATGGAAAAGGCTTAGTAACGTGAAGCTACAAAGGAGCAGAATAAGCGTGTGATGACGATTGTGAGGGATCATGTGATGTAGGGCATGATTTGCTTGGGTTTATACTCCTCTTTCTTTGTGGCATAGCTACAAAAAATTTAACGACAGAAGTTAGATACTTCAAAATGACAAGTAGACATAACCATGGCCTCATCATCTGCAGCCTCTCTTGCAAGGGTTATGATTTCAACATCATTAGGGAAGAGCATCTAAAAGTCTTGTGCTACAAGTAGCTCAATCTCACAAGTTATTTCTTCTGCTTCCTCACCCATATAATACAAATCCTTAGGTTTTAAGTGGACAACAATACTTCAATCTTGATCCACTTCATCATTCATATAATATAACATCTGTGCTTATGAAACTAATATGTACAGATCATACTCTTCACGTTCACCAATATGGATCAGACAAGAGAAGTTAACAAAAATAAATTGGAATGGATCTATTCTTGTACCTCTATTGGTATTGACCCATTTACATTTGAATAAGACAATAGTGAACCAACGATGGTAGTTTAAGTCATTGATGTCAACCAATTTCCCATAGTACCCTAACTTAACAATTATAAAAATTCCACTGTTCTGAGTTTTCAACCTTTCTTCCTACTCAACTGTGTGAAACTTGAAACCATTAATGTTGTAAGCATTAAATCTCTTGGCTTGCCAAAGAGGTGCTTGAGCTAGAAACTTTAAATTATCAGACACCACTGCATGATTATTGACATTCATGATCTGTAAAGATTGCATATTGTAACATATTATGTACATAGATTAAGTTTGAGAAATTATTGATAGACAGAAAGAATCAAACTTACGCGACGAGCAAACCATTTAATAATATCCTTATTAATAGCTTTTGTTATTTATGACTCAAATCGAGTTCAACTCTTGAGTCTTCTCTTTGTTTGAGTCCTGAATTCCTCAATGAACGGTCAGCCATCAGGCAATTGAACAATACAAACTTATGTGCTTGTGATAACTCCAATTGTGTTAGAATAAAAGTTGAAACCTGTCCAACTGGATGACCTATCTTTGGAAATATGGATGTATTTTTCATAGGAGTCACTATGATTAGAAAAGTTGTCAACTCGTTCAACTCAATTGATCTTGTCTTGATTCCATCCAAATACCTTGAGTAAAAAATAAAGCATTCCTTAACTAAGTACCCTTTGGCTAAGGAGCCTTCTAGTTGAGCCCTATTCTGCACATAAGACTTTAAGTGTCCCAAATACCTATTGAGTGTATAGTAAAACATACAAATATGATTAGCTAAGCATTCCATTACTCATGATGTGATTGTTGTTGAAAGCAAATTAAGTATGCGCACCTTTCAATGGGATACATCCATTGAAAATGCATAAGTCCTCCACATTTTGCCTCCTCGATAAGATGAATAGTCAAGTGAACCATTATAGTGAAAAAGGATGGAGGAAATAACAATTCCATATGGCAGAGTGTGAGCACAATTATTTGTTGAAGCTTGTCAAGCTCAATTAGATTCAAAGATTTACTACACAGGTTTATAAAGAATAAACACAATTAAACTAAAACTACATTTACATTTTCTAGTAACAAATTGTGAAATGCCAATGGCAATAATTGCTCCATGAGAATTTGTGAATCATGACTTTTCAATCTAGAGAGCTTGCAATGCCTTAAATCAATACAGCTTTAAATGTTGCTTGAATATCCATCGGGTACCTTGACATTCTTCAATCTATGGAGAAATACATCCTTTTGGGCATTTGTCATTCCAAAAAGTGCTGGAAGGTACTTCCCATTCTCATCATGGCATAAATCTTGCCTTACATTCAATGCTTGCAAGTCTTTATGAGCATTAAAATGGTCCTTCGTCTTCCCTTATTCATTAAGCAAAGTATAAATCACATTATCACACTTATTTTTTTTTTTAATGTGCATAATATCAAGTTTGTGATGTAATAAATTAAATTCCCAATATAGAAGTTGAAAAAATATACTCTCCTTCTTCTATATTTGTATTTCACTTTTATCCACCAATGTGCATCAAGATCTTTTTCCCTACTTCTTTCATCTTAGTCACCTTTCCAAATATGACATCAATATTTTTTAACTGTTCTGAAATTTTGGAACCAGACGGTGTTTTTGATGGTGCTCTTAACTCTGAGTTTCCATTGAATTGAGACTTGTTAGACATAAACCTGTGATATGCATCCAGAAAAAGACGATGACATATGAAGCACCACTTCTTACTATAGGGAAGATGTTGAGGCTCAAAATCAAAATTACAAACTGGGTTTAGGCTTTAGAGTTTAGGATTTAGGGTTTTCAAAGTCAAAATTACAAACTGGGTAAGCCAAGGTAGTGTGAGTGTTCCACCCAAATAAGTTTCCAAGTCTAGGAAAGTCACTAATCATCCACATTAGAGCTGTATGCATTTTGAACATTTTATTTGTTGATGCATCATATGTTTCCATAGCATCATTCCATAACTCTTGCAATTCTTGGGCAAGAGGTTGGAGGTAGACATCTATGTCATTCCTAGGTATTTGATTTCTCGAAATAATCATTGAGAGAATTAAAGAGGCCTGCTTCATACATATTAAGGGAGGCAAGTTGTAGGCGATTAAAATAATGAGTCATATGCTATAACTGGTGCTTAAATTTCTAAAAGGGTTGAAACCATCACTGGCAAGGCCAAGTCACACATTCTGTGGATATGAAAAAAATTTTGGATTTGATGAATCAAACCTTTTCCATGCTTTCAAATCCCTTGGATATCTCATAAACCATCATTATTACTCCCACAGCATGCCACTTCATGTGTTTTGTAGTTTTAGATGACATGAATAATCTTTGCAAATAAGGCTTAAAGGGAAAGTAATGTAACAATTTTGTAGGAGTTTTCTTCCATCTCTTTCGACTCTCGAGTGCAACCCTTGTATTATTGTTGTCCTTTGGTTTCCATCTAGAGGTATGACACCCCTTGCACTCTTGTCTATTTGTATCCTCTCCCCAATAAAGCATGCAATCATTTGGACACGCATATATCTTTGTAAAATTGAGTCTAAGTTTATTAATAATTTTTAGGCCTCATAGAAAGATTCAGGGATCTTTGCATGAGGAAATGCATCATGCAGCAACTCTAATATCATGGACATTGCTTTATTAGTAATCCTACACAAGCACTTGATATGATATAGTTTGACTAGAAAAGAGAGTTTTGAATATGTGGAACACCCTTCAAATAGTTTCTGATTTCCATCTCTAACTAACTCATAAAATTCCCTAGTATGTTCACTCTTACCTACACTTAAATTTAACTTCTCATCTTCAATAATTGGTTCTGGTGGTGTGGCAGGTTCATGCAAGTTGTGTCTAAGGATCTCAAATGAATCATTTATCATCTATTGAATTGAATTCTCATGGGACTCTGATGTAGACAGTTGATTGCCATGATGCTCACTAATTGAAGTGCCTATACCCCTTGATTGCCCATGCCAAATCCATTTTATGTATCCAACTGGAAATTGTTTCGATATCAAGTGCTCATATACTTTATTCCTAATCAACCATTGCCTAAATCTACAATCAAGATATGGACATTTTATTTTTCCTTCAACAAACCGATTTAAAAATGCAAAATCCAAAAAAGCCTGTAAACCCTTAGCATATTTAGCCGTGTTCCTAGGCAAAATAATCCAAGATTTGTCTATGACCATGGCTAGTACACTACCTATCCAAGAATGAGAATGTGTAAACCTTCTACATTTTTTGTAGAAGGTTTACATATCCAAGAATGATACATATTTTTTATGTGTATCATAGTATTTTGAGATAAAACCTCGCAATTGGATTAAAATAGAAAATAGTAAATTTTTTTTAAAGTTTTTATAAAATGGAGGTTTTTTATAATTACATGATAAATATATATGAGTATTTTATCAAATGTAACATGTTCCACCACTACAACATTTTTGGCCTATGGCAACAATACACCCTACAACACTTAAAAAGTGTTGCTTAAAATTAGAATAGGCAATAATTTTTTTTATTATTGCCTTTGTTTCTAATTTTAGGCAACATTTACTTAAAATTGTTGCCATAACAATAATAGGCACCATTTTTATTTTTTTTTACTGTTGCTTTTGTTTTTTAAAGTACTTCTGTGGGTGATATTTGGACTCTTCATTTTACGGAGAAAACCTTAGCCTCTTCGTTCTTCATTTAGAACTTTGTCTGGTGTCTAGATTCTTATTTGATTTCTCTTTTAATTTTACACATCGGTTTCTCTCTTTCATAATCTCCTTTTCATTTCTTCACTCTTGTTTCCCTTTTGAACCATGGGAGAAAACGTTGTCTCTGACGAAGAACATAAATCCCAAAAATTGCCCATTTTCTGTTTACATTTCTATGGAAGGGTTTAAAAAATTTCCTGGATATTTGACATTTTTTTGCTGTTATTATTCAATTTGTGCAGACGAGGTGAAACTTGAGGAGGATGAGAGGGAACTCATGGATGGAGATGACATTAATGGTTGTGATATGGACAACGAGGGTGAGGATGAAGAAGAGGGTATGAGCTTTTGTTTCAGGTAAATATAGGTAACCTTGTTTTCTCAATGTTGACACTCTTGTTTGGGTGCCCAGAAAGAGTGGGAAAGTTCTGCTCTATTTGATTGTTGGATTTTAGGGAGGGGCATAGATAATAGCTTGTAGAAACTCTAAGCTTAGATGGTCTATTTCTTCTTCTATGTGTTATTTAATTAGGTCCTCTTAAAAATTTCTCGAATAGTGAAGGAAATTTGGTTGATGGAATTTACTAATTCTGTGAGGTGTGATATTTTTGCAGGTGGCTATAACTATTCCTGTTGGTAGCGATCTATCTCTTAGAATATTTATGTTCAAGGTATTTTTTTTTCTAATCCTTTTTGCCTTTCTATTTTGTTTAGTTTGCTAAAGTTAACTTGAAAGCCTCTTGACAATTGAAATATGGG
>JANHAO010022234.1:0-12260 GCA_026873985.1 Saraca asoca
GGTCAAAATGTACAGTTAGGCTTGTAGGAGGTCTCCTACGGGCGATCTTCTATGCCGGTCACGGACCTGGGATTGGGTCGTGACACTTCCTCTACATTTATATACTTTTCTAATCGAGCTAAGAGTTCTGCAGCTTTGCCAAGGATAGGAAGAAGTGTCTCAATTGAAAATCAGAACTGATTTAATGCACTATGACTCCTTCATCAAAGTCTTTTATTTCTAGAGTCAAAGTGTTGAAATGAGGAAGATACTCTTTCAATGTCTTGTGTCACCCCTGTTATAAGTTTACTAAAGCAACTGATGTCATTTAAGGTGCTCTGCTAGTTGCAAAGTGAGTGGAAAATGATTCGGCCAACTACTAGAAGTTGTCGATTAACTACCTCAACAGTGCCATAAACCACTGCAATCCAGCTTTCTTCAGGGTAGTGGAGAAGACACAGAACATGTTGGCATTTGAGGCTTTAAATAATAGCATAAATGCCCAGGCCTCTAAATGCTCTTGTGGGTCCATTCGTTTCGTCATAGGAATCAATATAAGTTGGCAGTTTGAAATGACTAGGCAACAAAGTAGGCATTACTACCGCGAAGAATAGATGGCTATCCTCATGGCAAGAGGAAAGCCATTTGAAACTTTAGGTAAGGTCAATGGTTGGATTCAATAGGTCATATGATTCATGTGCGTAATCCATATGGTTTTGTAGATGATGGTGAAAGTCAATTATGTTTGGTAGGGTTGTGTTAGCGATTTATAGGGGTTATACATGTAGATTGTGGCTCAAGAGGGTATATGTTTGAAAATGTTAGTAATTCAGTGCGGGGTTAGGGATGGTTGGGTTCAAGGTTTGCTTAATCTGGATAGGGATTTGATGTGGTTGGTGAATCTATTATAGTTGAGGTAGGTTATGAGGTAGAGTGAGCTAAGAATGAAGGAAGAAAGTAATAGCAATTTGAGCTGAGATGAGGTTAACCTTGACGAAGATAGGGCTTAATAGGCGAAGAGGTGGTGAAGGAAGAGTCAGTTGAGTTTATATGTGGTGGAGAGCTTTCAATTCCCCCTGTAGTTAGCAAAAATGCTTAACTAATGTGTCACGCTCGAGCTTAGTGGTGATTCTTTGAGCCTCCTTTGTCACTTGATCTTGGTGATGCTCATCTTGAGCCCTTTCACGATGACAATGTTCCTATAAAGATGTCAGAACATGAGTAAAGTAAGAATGAGAACATCGTGACATTTAGGTGGCTAGGAAAGTTACAAACGACATCAAATGAAACTCTTCTACTAGAATTGACCAGTCAGAAGAGGTAGAAAGCGATGGAAAAGAGACCTACACAAAGAACAATGTAAATCATGCACGACAAAAATAGTCCGTTGAGCACACTCCACACTCAAGTTAATTCTAGAAGCAGAGCTTCAATATCAATAGTGAAAAGTGAGCCCATAGGCAAGGTATCTGGGGGTTTATGTAGTTGTTAATCACATCATTCGTCATACTTCTAGACGAATGGGAGACATCCATGTTTTTGTAATGTATTGTTAGCAATATTCTCACCTTGAGGTTGATGATATAGTCACGACATCCATGCTTGTCCTTGGCTGCATCGACTTGCATGGACTATTGAGGGATTATCTCATGTAGCAGTCAAGTTATGAATCAAGTCGATCGACTAAGAGCTCTTGTTGCTCAATCATAGCTTTGCTTAGCCTTATGCTAATACTCTCATATGGCCTGTCTTCTTATGATGACTTAGGTTTTGCTCGTAGTATTATGGGTCAGTCGTTCAATCATAACCCTGCCCTAACTGATCTACTTTTGAAGGACTTTGGCTATTCAGCCACTCTATAAAGCCATTGGACTAGTCACAACACGAGTTTATTTTGACTGTATTACTTTTAAAAATCAAATATTAAGTATATTTTATACTAAAAACAACATTCAAATAAGACCAATTTTATTAATCACATTTGTCAATTTTTTTAATTATATAAATATTATATTAACATTATTTTTAATATAATTATTAAATATTAACTTACAGGAATGAAAAGAGAGATGAAAGAAGAAAGATTGGAAAAAAGAGATTTGGAGAAGAAGGAAAGGATGGGGAGAGAAATGAGGGCAAAGAAGAGAGAGAAAGGAAGAAAAGAAAAAAGAGATGAGAAATAAAAAGGTGAGAGGAGAGAGAAAGTGAGAGAGAGAGATAATAGGAGAGAGGGATAGATAGAATAGAGAGAAAAAGAAACAATAAAGAGAAAGGATGAAGAGATTTGAAAAAGTTATTTATTTTAATTAAAAAAGAAAATTATTTCCTTTCAAATATATTATTATTTTTTAATTAGATTAAAATCTATATTTTATTAATCAGTCTTTTTTTTATTCAAAGCATAAAAAAGTTTTAAAAAATAGTTTTCTAAAAAAAATATTTTTCTCTTAAATAATCATGCCCTAACATGGAAATGAAATATATGTCGTGTGTGTGTACGTGTGTGTGTGTGTCTCTCTATATATGTATATATATGCACACACAAAGGATCGGACGATTTGGTCAATCTGTGGATACTAGATCAAAGTTTCTCTCTTGTACTCATTAAAGTTTCGCTGTAAAACTAACCAATACTTGGTTAACTAACCCTAGTTAGCTCAGCCACGCCCATCATTCCTGGGTGAGAGGTTGAACTAAACGAAACTAAAAATGAATAAAACAATTGGGAGAGTTATTAATAATTGGGATCTAACGGCGTTATAGATTCTGTTGATCAGCTTAACGCCGTCAGACTCAATGGAACGGCGGAAGGGCACATAAACTTAGCAGGTTTACATAAGGTGACCTTCTGTGGTTTAAAGGAAGATGCACAAGAGCCGTCTGATCTTTGATTTATGGTCGGCAGTTCTCGAACTGCACGGTTGGTGTGAAGAAGAGTGGCACAAGATGAATATAAGCAGGCTCTCCAAAACTGAGCATTTCGTTTTATCGGAAACAAGTTTCCTGTAGGCTGTAACCTTCTTTCTTCTCTTGTCTCCCAAAATTGTTATATCCTTCCTACCATTTTCTGTTAAACCAAACAGTGGAATTCAGGAGATTAATATTGGTAACTAATTGGAGAATGTTGAGGATCTGGAATTTGTGAAGATATTTGCATGTAATTGTTGCCCGAGCCAAGCTCAAATTCTATTTCTCATTATTTTCATCAGAGAGCAGAACTTTTTTTTTTGTCTGTTCATTGTTGCCTCCAGATTGATGTCAAAAGCATTTGACAGAATTTGCCAGAATTTCATTTGAATTTTTCGAGTGACTTCTATTTTATTTCTACTTTTACAAGCTGTTCTGGAGATTTCCTTCGTTCACTTCTTCTATTGGACTGTGCTTGAAAAATGATAATTTTGATGTTGGGAATCAAGCTTTATTTTTTATTCTCTTCTCCTTTTGATATTTGGCTTTGAACTAAGTTTTTCTGCGTTTAACTTGTCCTTTGCAGACACATTTCTCTGACCAAGTGGATTCTGTTGGAACTCTGAAGTCTCTGCCAGATTACACGGACGATTATCGCTTGCCGAGTTTAGAATCTCGGCCAAATTTCAGATTTTTTTGGCTCTGATATGTCATCATTGGTTGATTTTTAGTCGTAGATTTGTATTTTAAAGGCTTCGGGACTGAAAGCAGTGTGCTTTTCATATATTCTGGGGTGTGGATATTAGCCGAATCGGATTGATTTAGGTGAGAAAGCGATATACTTCTCAAACTCAGAGCCAAAGAATTGATTTCCATCTCAATCTAGTTGCGGATTAGTTACTCTTCGCTGCACCAACTAATCCAATGCTGCATGCTTATTTCTGGTGCCTCTATGGTTGATGGTTTTGACGCTGCTCTAATATTTCTCTTCTCCTTCTCATCCTGCAGGACATCGAAAGGATTGTCATATCTTTTCTATTGGTAGCGTTTCTCTCAGAAAATTGATTGCTAGTAGAGTCTTTGTTTTCTGGTAATGCATTTGATCTTATGGCTATGTGCCATATTATGGTGTTTTTCCGTATCCCTCCCCTGTTAGCAATCTGGATTCTCCTTTCTTTCTTAATAGTATATTTCTTGGGTTCAATTCCTCCCCTTCCTCCTCCCCCAATCTGGGGACTCTGTATTTTATCTTTTTGCGGCATAACGTTGCCCCCAAACTATCTTTGATCATAATTTATATATGATTTTTTTTATTTCTGCTTGATTTTTCTGGAATGATGGGGTATGATTTTTCTGCTTGATTTTCTTATTTTAAAGAATTGTCTTAATATTGATGAATCACTGATTATTTAGGCGTTCTGTTCTGTTCCTTCATTTTATTTTCTCAGAATTTGAGTTAAAGTGTGACTCAAGCTCCCGGTTTCAAGATTTCAAAGTGGAGCAAAAGTACTGATTTTTCTCTCACTTTTTTCGATCCCTGAAATCTATAGAGTCAAGCAAGCTGATTTGATAATCAGTATGGCATTTAAGTGCTGATTTAGGGTGTTTATGTTCCTTGAGAGGGTGATGACGATGAAGCATCATTCAGGACCTGGAGTGTTGGAATGAAATTTCTCTGTTTTTTTTTTTTTTTGGTCTGTAATCTACGATGTCTTCTCGGTCAATATTGTAAAATCTCGGTACTCTCTTTCGTTGGTCATTAACCTTGTCGTTGCAAAATGATTTTCATTTTCTCGGGTTCTGGATTTTATGAATTTCACTATCTATCTTGTCTCTATGCAGGACATGGTTCACACCCGTTGTGTTTTATTTTATTTTATTTTTTTTTTAAAACCGTGATTGGCTGTCTTATTTGCATATTTTATTTTAAAACCATTTTATTAAGTTGCAGAAATTATTATTGTTCCTTTCATACCGTAATAATGTTTTGTTATTCGCTGTTAATGGTAAATTTACCTTTCTCAATGATAGCTGCACTGGGGAGATGGATAAAGAGAGTCAAAGGAACAATTTGAATAGCAATAGCAACGTTAGAGAAAGAAGTAAAGGAGGGGATGAATTATTATTAAGCGCTGACCCCATCAGGCAAACGACGACGTCTGATTTCGTTCTGCAGTGGGGGAACCGGAAGCGCCTACGGTGCATGAAGGTCCAGGTGAAGAACCATTCGTCCATCCCGATTCAGAAGACTACGGTTCGGGTCGATCGCCGGGTGGTTAGAACTGACAAGGATTATTCAAATCTACCCAACAATACACATAACAACAATCATCATAGCAACGGATATCCAAATCTCCGTCAACGATCAGCTTCGCCGCAGCAGCAACCTCAACGAATTCTCAGGTGAGGGCTTTTTAATTCATAGTTTGGAGTAATAAATTCTTAGAAGGATTTGCATCAAAAGAAAAGATAAGGAATGGGGATGAGATAATAATATTGGTTGAGTGGGGGCAGATCTGTGGAATTATCTGTGTTTGGACTTTTGGACCCTCCATGTCTGCCACGAATTTCCTTTGCGGTGAAGGCAACTTGTGAGTCTCATGTCAAGAATATGTTCAGCTTCAAATGTATTTTTATATATATGTTTTTCAATACGAAAATTGGATGTGGTGTGGTGACTTCGGTGCCCCACCAGAGCAGGCTAGATGAAGTCTGTGTAGCAATTGAAGTTATTTGCTGCATTTGGGCTGGGAATATTATCATGATGACTATGAGGCTTATATTTTGTCCACTCTCCAATTGGTCAGGTCGTGGCTCATGTGTGATCCGAATTATTGGGCAACTCACGGTAAGTGCTTGGGATCGCCTTCTCTTGGCTTATCACATTGAACAAGAGTCAAATTGGTGTTCTTCTTCAATGATTTTAGTTGGCAAATCCTTGGTTAAAACTTGAATTTTAATGAAATATGGTACTCTCCATTTTTTATGTATATGTCTGCAAATGCATTTAATTTTGTTGGTATTTTTTCTGTGTATATATATTCTGTACGACTTCAGATAGACATGGACGTGGCAGGATCATATTGCCACATTAATGATAATCATGATAGGAAGTTCTTTTCATTCTTTTATTAGAAAAGTAACACCAACTTATTCCTCCAGTTTCGTCATTTCCCTAATGTGTCTTCTCCCTTGTGGATCTACAATGCCGAAACACCTCACATCAGTTTCTAGACTTGTTGGAAACATGGAATGGGAAGTCTCCTTCCACGTGTTCGCACAAAGTCCTTTATGGCCATCTGATGAAAGATCAGTTCTGAGATTCGTTATATCCCGCGCCCATATTTCAACACGTCATCCATCATCACACAAGCATCCAACGGCTCAAAAACCTTCCGTAGAAACTGCTGTGCCGTTATACAGGATCACACCACTTCTCTCTCCCCCTCTCTCTCCGTGTCAAAAATCTAATCTAAACCTATTCATTAAAGAAAAACAAATTAACGGCCCTCTCTCCTTAAAGCACTAACAAAGTCACCGAGTAGGCCAAAGGACCATCCGATATTCCACGCAAAACCTTTCGAAATTCCAGCTTTCTCCCATCCAGCGATCTAGATCGTCTCAAGGTCAATTTAGGAAACTCGCCACTTCCAGCAGTTTTTTTTTTTTTTTTTTTTACTCTTAAAAGCTGTTGATAATGCATTTTTTATGTCGTCTGTTTTCCAGGTTATTTTGCTTGAAAAATGATATGTAATATTTGAAATTGTGTGCGTGATTCTTCATTTTTCTAATTCAGGAACTCTGAAACTTCAAGTGCTATGAGAGGCCAAAGCAACGGTGGTGTCAGGGGAATTGCCTCACCGGACAGGGGTGCGCACGATAAGAGAGGGGCCCATAATGAGAATAACAAGTCCGCGGCTTCATCGGATACTGCGCATGATAGCAAGAAGGGTGGTGGGTCTTCGTCAGGCAGTGGTGATGCAGCCCCACCGATGGTGTGGCCACCTAAGTTCGTGATTGCCCTCACCAACAAGGAGAAGGAAGAAGATTTTCTGGCCATTAAGGGCTCAAAGCTGCCTCAGAGACCCAAAAAAAGAGCCAAATTCATACAACGAACACTCAGTGTAATCTGCCACTTCACTCTTTTGCTATATTGATTTTTAATTTGTTTTCAAGTTTATCTTTTATTGATTGAGCTTTCAAAGCATAAATTGATGAGTTATAGAAAAATTCCTCATGACAAGATCGCACTATAAATTTCAGTTTTTATAGAATATTTTAATTAAAGGACAGTAGAATTGAAGCTTGAAAAGTATCAATCGAGTCTTTGATTTGATTTGTAGTTCTTCTTTCTTCTCTACCTGATTGCACTGCTGCCTCATATTGCTTTACTTGTGTTCCTTTGCCTGCCTAAGCCAAAGCATGTAAGGTGTATTAGGAGGTTAGCAATCCGAGGACAGAATTGCACGTGTCAGTCAAGGCTTGTATCGGTGGTAAAACTACTGTTACCTGGTCTTGGTCGCTGCCATTGAAGACGTATATGTTGGGGGCAAATACTATTAATTTGACAGTCTCTTTCACTTTGAGGGGTAATATGAAAAGACTGAATGCAGAAAAAACTTGTTAGTGTCACTAATTTACTAGAGAAAATTGTTCTGCTTGGATAAAATGGCAGATGATTTAGCTGTTATACGTTATACTATTTATACATCCTATCTCTCATTTATAAATTAAAATAAAACTTGGCAGGCGTACGTGGGTTGTTGTTGACTGGTTAACAATTCGGTGGTGTGAAGAAACCTGGGTCTTATTATAATAATGATAATCACATCACTTTCTTTGTTCGGGTTGGATTCTCGTGTTAGATCCCTAGACCGGTACTCGGAATCAGTAGCGGACAGAATAATATTCCATTAGATTTTGTTTTTTTCTTTAATAATGTGTACTGTAACAAATAAAGTAAAGACTAAAGATATGAAAAAGTGTGGTGTCGTGAGCTGTGGGTCAGGCACGTGTACGTGAAATTGTGGTGACTTAGAGTTTTGGCTTTGTAATGTTGGAAAGTGGAATTGGGCATATTGGATCATGGCCCGCCCTGCTTGCCGATTTCTGATTGGTACGAGCATAGAATAGCTGTGACACTCACATATCAACAAGAGAGTGGTGGGTCTTCAGCTAACCGACAAAAAGGCTTCCGGTTGAGTTGTCTTGGCTGTTGTTAGGACACGACCCTAGTATAGTAGTATTCTTTTGTGGGCACATGTCGATCTTTTTTTATTTTTTATTTTTTTGCTTGGCACAAAATAATTATTATAAATTAATTTGGGTTCTGAATTTGCTCCTGATTTATTTGATCTGTGTCTCAGCTGGTTAGTCCAGGAGCATGGCTGTGCGATCTTACTTTAGAGCGTTATGAAGTTAGAGAGAAGAAGATATCGAAGAAGGTATATATCTGATTAAAGTCTATATAACTCAGTTTGAGCTGCTGCAGCCTGCAATGTTAGGCAGTCTGTAGGAGTGTGCGCGTGGAAGGAAGGCTATTATTTTATCGCATGTATTTCAAGGATTGTAATTTGTATGTTTTGCAGAGACCGAGAGGGCTAAAAGCAATGGGCAACATGGACTCTGACTCGGAATAATAGAAGAGGGCATTTGAAGAAGGAGCATTAAGGTACGTATCAGCTTTATGCCGGGGGAGAGACATCATCGATGATAAAAGATGAACAGAGAACGTGTTTTTGTTGGCTAAGGATGTTGTGGGAAATGTTCAGACACTGTTGCTGTGTATCAAATATAAATTGCTTTTGCTATGCCCACGTTAATGATATTTGTCTTCATTTTTTGTTTTGGAGAAATTCTTTTGGAATTTGCAATTGGTTTTCCCATCTCAATCTGGTAGGATCCAAAGCGATAATATTTCAGTAATACACAACTAGTAAAATAAGTGCAACAAAATTGGGTGTCTGATTAAGAAATAGCTGCGAGGAGAAAGACTCACTATCGGATGGATTTATTTTCTGCTATCAAATTATTATAAAATGATATTCACTGTCATTTTAAATTTAATTTAAACTAATTTCATTTTTATTAACTCGACTGCCTTGATGCATTTGTCATAGAAAAAAAATTTGAAGGTATCGTGTTTGTCTCTTTGGATGATTAAAAATAAAATTTTATTTTATTTTTAAATAAATTTTTTAAATGATATTTAATTTTAAGTTAAGGAATTTTATTTTATTTTATTTTATTTTTAATTTTTATTTTAATTATATTTATATCATTATCAAATTTATTAAAATTTATCAAGAATTTTATTATAATTCATTTCATTTAATTTGAAATACACGTTATATTATATTTTTTATCATTATTTAAATATTTAATTTTTGAAATTAATTTTTTAATTAAATTTTATGTATTTTTTAATATATTAAATAAAAATTTTATTTATAAATAAAATAAAAATATTATTTTTTATATAATTTTTAAATAATAAAATTTATTTACAAATAAAAGAAATTCTATTCAATAGGGATGAAATTAATTTTAAAAAATTTATTCCATACAAAGCGTTAATGCTGACTCTAAAGTGTAATATATTAACTGCGTTTGAATCATTTTCAAAGTCAGTACAATTTCCAACACTAATCTTTGCACCGAGGTTTCTTATAGCATCATCTCTTGCAAAGGATCAACCCTTTACTACTGGCAAAGGCATTTCACTTTAGACATCAATAATTAAAAAATATATGCATGTTATTTTTAATTATTACCGATGATGATTCACGTGAATCAGCTCGTACTGGGGAGTGCCGTGAAATTATGACCACTTTGAATTTAAATTTTATGGCCCAGGTTACGGCAGGCAGATTGCAGGTTAAAATTTAATCTCAAGCTAGAACATACTTAATAAATCTATTTTCTTATTACTTTTTATTATAATTTATTTATTATATAAATTTGAATTCTTAATAATTAATTATCCTTTATTTTAAAGGTGCTTGATTATATATTTGAAAATTTTTTATTAAAATTATTAGAATTTTGACTCAATTTTTTTATAAAATAAAATAATTACTTATTTATATTTTTTTTATTGAAATTTAAATTTTGATTAGATAAAGATTTTAATAAGTTAATATATCCTATTATTTAACATTGAAATTAAGTTAGACTTATTTTTTTGTCATGATTTTAGTTTATACATATTTTGTATTATACAAACTTTGTTCATGGGAAGAAGAGAGAGTTTATTCTTGTAATTCCCTGAATAAATTATTTGAGATCTTATAATTAATTTTTATTCTTATGATAATTATTGAGAATGAAGTAAGATATTTTTAAGTGTATTTAAAATGTATATTAGAAAATTATTATATCATTTATATTTTTTGTTTTTGTTTTATCTTCACATATGAAGTACATTAATAGTCGAATTACATTAAATATCTGTATTTTTCCATTTATGATTGCTTTAACCTTGAATTATACTAATGCATACACTTCTACACCATCCAAAATACCCCAACAAAAATAAATCATAATTTTATTTTTCCTTTCTATCTTTATTATTTTTATTCCAATAATAATAATAATAATTCCTTTCATTTTTTATATTTTTTTAGTAATTTAATACTACATGAATAGAAATAAATTATATATAATAAATTATCATAATATATTATCAAGTAAAATAAATTCAAACTTAATCGATTTGTTGGTATCCGCAACACCACCTTAACCAATTAGAAATAGTAAGCCTTAAATCAACGTAATTGACATTTGTTGACCTGAGTAACGGGAAATCTAGAAGATTAAGAGGATGTTTGGTCTAGTTTATGGAAATGAAAAGAAGTAGTAAAGGTAATAATAACAGTTATTTTTTAATTTGTTTAGTTCAGTGAGAGAATAGAATCACATTGTTAATAGTTCTCTTTCTGGTTGAGTGATTATCAACAACAATGGATAGTGATCAATAGCAATAGGTAGTAATGGATGATGGTCAATGATGATAGATAGTAATGGGGTAATGGTCAACAATAATAGGTGGTGGTAGCTAATAATCAAGGATAGTAGGTGGTGATAAACGATGTTAAATGATAGCAGGTAATGGTAGATGGTGATCAACAATAATAAGTAATGATAATGGCTGGTGGTAAATGACAAAATGTGGTGGTGGACTATAACACCTGAAAAAAAAAAAAAGGATTAAATTATAGATTTTCGTTTCGGGTGGACTTATCTTTAAGTTAGTGAAGGGGCTAAAATGCAATTTTTCCCATTTAGCCTTATTTATATATTTCCTCACCCCGATTTCTTCTCCGGCATTCCCAAAGCTTTATCCTCCCTCTGCTTTCTAGTGACCGCGTTCGGCCTCCTTCTTCATTTTCGGTGGTTCTGATGAGATTCCAATCATCTTCCTCTTCTTTGATGTTTTCTTCTTCTTTCTCCGGTGCCCGAAGCTCGTCCATTTCACTACTGTGTTTCCCGACAACTTCATTCCTCCTAGCGATCGCCAACGTCCAACTAGCCAACCGCCGATCTTCCTCTTTTGGCTGGCCACCTCCCTTCCTCCTTCCAGCACTTCCTCCTTCTCCAGCCCGGCATAGCTTTCTCTTTCCTTTCCCTAGTACTGTTCGGCCAGCACCACACCAGCACACCGGTGGCATTTCAGCTTACGACAAGCTGTCCATCGGCACTTCGAACTCTGGTGAGTATTCTTAAATCATCGAATTTATTCTATAGTAATCCTACAATTAGTTTCTCAATATACTTATGTTAGAAACCCTTTATAGTGCAGTTCGGCCAGCCACCAGTTTTAGGTCGTTGGGCTTGTTGGTACTTCGTGAAGTGGTAAGCAATCCTAGATCATCTAATTTATTTTGTAGTACCTCTATAGTTAGATGTCAAGAAAATTGTGTAAAAACTCAAAAATACAAAGTTAATGAAACTGGAAAATTTTATTATTATTTTGCTTCAGATATATTTCTGATAAAATATGGAGTTCATAAATATCTGAATTCTAAGAGTTCAGCAGATTGGAAGTGAGTAGATAGTCCCATCCTTTGCAAATCCTATTTTGTTTTACAAAGTGATTTGTTAATCAATATGTTATGAATTTTGACAAATTGGATTTTCGGTGATAATTTATCTTGAATTCTGTTTTGCATTTAGAATATGATTTGTTGTTAGAAAAGTTACATGTTTTACCCTAATTTTGAATATTATGTTCTGAATGGATATGTTTATGTCTTGTTCTGGATACCTCTAATACTAAGAAGTTTATCTGATTGAATTCTTGTTGAAATTGTGAATGATTTGCCATGATGAAAGTTTTGCAAATTGAAATAATGTTGTTATTGGGAATGTTAAGA
>JANHAO010022235.1:0-12262 GCA_026873985.1 Saraca asoca
CATAAATGCGGGCCTAAATGGACCAAGCCCGTTTAGGCCCGCATCCGCGCGGACCAAGTCCGGTCCGCGCGGACCGGTCCGTTTATCATCTCTAAGCATGGGGCTAAACCATAAAGCAGAGCATCTACTCAATTTAAGCAATTCTAATTATAGAAAAGTTTAGAAAACATGGAAAAAGTAAAACAAAAAACAAAATAAAAGAAAGAATAAATACATAAATGGAGTAAGAGGTTAAACCAAGAAAATTCTATTCGATTTATTTTTTCAGTCCAAGGGCTACATAGTTACTTCAAACTACTAAAAATCCCTAAATCCTACTTCTAAATTACCCAAATATGAGAAACCCCTAAACCATTACATGAGCTATTCTTAACACCTTCTACCTGATAGACTTCAGCAAAATAAACCCTAGCATTATAGACATAGAAACAAAAAAACACAAAACAAACTATAACATTTTTTCCTGTCTTCTAACGTATCAACTTTCTTAAGCAAACTATTGGTTATTTTTTTCTCACAATTTGAAATCTCTCAGTAATGCCAAGCAAAAAAGTTACAACTGCACCTTTTTCTTATAGCACTTATAAACTAGTCATCCGGGATTCTCAACAGTCCATAAGGTTTTCAATGTGGCCTCTTCACCACATCCATACACCTTTCAATTCTTATTTTTTCATGCTCAAAGCTTTAGGAAGCTTGCCTTCCCCACTTATTAGCATTGCTTTGATTAGTAATGGTTGAAAACAAAACACAATAAAAAAAAATGAAGAATAAGTCCTAACTTAAATAAAGAAAAAACAAAAGGGATGTTATTTGAAATGGCAACCAAAAAAAAAAAATTAAATGCCATGTAATTACCTAGTCGAAATTAAATGTGTCACATAGGCATTTCAGTTAACAATTAGATAGAAAATATTAATTAAAACCAAAATTGTTTGATTTCATCATATTATGGGGATCAAATGCAAACTGTATATTATAGGGAGTAAAATTGGAATTAAGCCTATTATTTAATTACTATTTCATCTTATTTGGACTTTTATTTGACACAAATTTTGAAGCATCCGTTTTCAGAGGAAACAAAGTTAGATTGAGCCCATTTTTTGTAGGACCATAGATCTTTTTGTCTAGTTTCTACAAAGTCCAAACATTGATATCTGTTGATGTTTCACATTAGGTCAAATTTCAATTCAGAATCTCCTAACCTTGACTCTCTCCTTTAGACTTGTAGACCTATTTTTAGTGTTATATCATTCTGTTTTACATCTTACAACTATTTTTAAGTTCCTTTATATCATTTTGAGTCATTTTGAATTTATTGAGCAAATTAGATTTCATTCTACGCAATCACTCGATTCTTCAAATTTATATGCTTTAGTTTCTCAAAGATCTAAATTTTTATCATTTGGCCTTTACAAAATTCAAAGTATTATTTCTGAGTTGACTTTTACAAAATGAGTAAATATTAATATATTTCTTTTGTTATTTAGAAGTATATGTTATATGCCTTTAATATTTAAGTAAATTTTTTGTTCTTTAACTTAAATTTAAAAAATTTGATAATTTTACTAGTTAAATAAGTTATTTTTTTAAATATATGAATAATTTAGATTATTTCTTTTAATTAAAATTATTTAAGATTTTCATCACATAATTTAAAATATTGTATGCTTTGTATTTTATATCTAGTATCATAAAATTACACTAAAAAATAATGATTTCAATTGATATATAAATAGATATTTTTATTACATGTTAAAAATTCATAATTTGAAAAGTAATTTTGATATTATAATGTAATAAAATGATAATAAGGGAAAAGTTAACGTGTTTTTATAAAAAATGAAAAGAATTTTAGTTAAATCATACTAAATTTGGCTTATTCAAAATCTATTTCACATGAAACATAATTGGTAGATGAATCAAATTCGAAGTTACTTAAATAAAAATATTTTGACCTAAATTCATTAGTAAATGAATTGAATTAGACTTAAATGCAGTTTTGATCCCCTTAAAAATATGAATTAGGTGATTTTGATCGACAAATATTTTAATTGGTTTAATTTTTGTCTTATGTTAAACTTCCATCCAATTATTGATGGAAAAACTAACATAGAGTAAGGAAGAGTAATTTTATTAAATGTGACACACATTTTATGATTCAATTCATATATATGTATTGTATACTAACAAGATATTATATTTTTACACATATAAAATAGAAATAAATTTGAGGAAGGAAGAAAACAATGGCTAATGTGTATATGTAACTTTAGACTTAAAATTGCACTACAAAACACTTCACATGACTTTATGTTAATTTTCTCATTAGTAATTTGATGGGACTCTAGTGGAAAGATGAAGATTAAGTCAATTGGAACATTAAGAGGATTAAAATCAAGTATTTTAAATTAGAAACATCAAAATAGCACAATTTATATTTTAGGGACAAAAAATGTATTTAAGCCATTGAATTATATACTTAAATAAGGGTTATGCTTTAACAAGTATTGAAAAAAAATTTGTATAGATACCTCCTCTTATAAGTTTTAAGAGAAATTTTCATACTTTTCACATCTTTCTGATTAAAGGTATAACATTTATAAAAAAATGAGAAAAATTTTGAAAAACCCTTTTGTGCAACTTTAAATGATGAAGTTACAACTTTTTATGTACTTGCTGCATACAAAATTCATATACATTTATAAATTTTTTATGAAAGATTATAAGATTGTATATAAAAATTATAAATTTTATGAGTTTTATCTTAAAATTTTATGAAAACAAAAACTAACAAAATTTTTTAGTATGTATCAAAACATTAATCTTTAAATAAATTCTTAATAAAGAACAAGTAACCTTGATATTATAAAGAAAGCTTTTTATTATTAGTAGCTATTTTTTCTTACATTTTGTTTTTTTTTTATTTTGAATTGTTAGGTTATCCTTGAATGTTTGTTAACAAAATGTGTACTTGTTCTTATAATTTTTTTTAAAAAAATTACTTTTGATAGCCATTTTTATAAAAGTAATTTGTTCATAAATTGGACATTGAATAAAAATATGATGCAATTTTTTTAATAGAAGTAAAGCAAAGCCTTATAATTATAAGTTGGCTAAAAACATCTCCAAATCTGCCTACAATAGCCACAAGCACTCAGTTAGAGCAACATGAAGAATGTTGTCAATAATGCCATTCCTTATTGCATATGAGGCTAAGAAATTTATGACTTTGTTCTACTCCATATATGTATGAGACAACTAGACCTCCCAATTCCAACTCAACAAATTTGTGACCTCTATAACCAAATGGTAATAGGGATGAGATTGTAAATAGCCATGTTTAATCAATGTTATAGTTTTGACATAGTGAAATGCAAAACAAACTTTCTTTAACGTCATTCCTTTAGCCAATTGCAGACTCTTGAGAACACCTTGAAGTTCTACAATCAAAGGACCAACGTCTCTTACTAAATGAGCAAAACTATTAATCCATTGACTAGAGTAGTCCTTAATAACTCCACCACAAGTAATTCTAGCCCTACTTGCAGAACAAGCTCAATTAGGAATTAGCATAAGAAGCATTTGATTAATATTCTTTACCAACTAGAGATTATCAAAAATTTTAGAAATAAGCTCATCGAAGCCATACTAAACAAGGCACTTTTAATTTCCTCTGCTATAATTTTAGTACCAATTTCTTGAAAAGCCATATCTAAAAGTAGTGGGAAACATTGTTGTAGGGAAAAGCCTATAAAAAGTAAAATTATCATTAGTATATAACTTTTGTAAATAAGTCAATGCCATCTCTCTAAGTACTTTTTCATCTTTGATCAACTCTCCATCGTTAGAGATAAGACTCTTAATACTATTTCTCTCCTGGCACACCACTGTTGATGTATGAAAGAATTTTGTATTCTTATCACCAAAGAAAAGCCATTTACTATGAGATTTCTGATATGAAGTCATTTCCTCCTGAATAAGAATATTTTCATACTCACTTTAAAGTTGTTTTTGTAAAGTTTTTAGATACATAATAGAATCCTAAGAAAGTTTCTTATCAATCCCTAGCATAATTTTTTTTTTTTGGTAATTTTCCCAAAAAAATCCTTATTCCATAGCATAGCTTTTCTCCAAAAGTCGAAGGATGCTTCATGCCATCCTCGACCATATTTCCAACACTCATGGGCAATGCTAGGAAAAGATTGCCCACAAGCCAAATAGCAAAAAATTTAAATTGAAAAATTTCTTTTAGCCTTAGTGATATCTAAAATTTTAAGCAAAAGTGATTGATGATCAAATTTAAGTGGGGCAAATACAACACAAAAGCCATTTGGAAATCCATTCTCCATCCTATGTTACAAACACATTTATCTAATCTTTTTTTCACATTTCCCCTCTCTCAATTATATTTCAAACCTTTAAAACCCATATCAATAAGGTCACAGTGAGATAAACAATCATCAAATTGTTTCATAGCTCTTCAATTGAGTTAACTACCTCCCCACTTTTCAACCAAATTGATATAAGCATTCAAATCCCTCATAAAAAGCCAAAGATCAACCATTATAGAGAAAATCCTTTCCAAACTATTCCAATGAACCATTCTTTCCATTTGACAGGGACTAGCATAAATGAAAGTCATGTAAGCTGCATATTTACCCTTCAAAGTTTTCACATAATAGTGAATGAAAAAATTATAAAACTCTTTAACATAAATTGCTACTTTATCCGACTTTAACATAACCCTTACACCTTTAGGGTAGCCATGTGAGTCTACTTTGACAGAAGTTTTGAAACCTATCTTTTTAATTTTTTCAAGCCCTTTAACCACTAACTTAAAGTTCACAGATATCAAATAAACGAACATTATGCTTTCTTACCAAATCCTTCACAAGACTAGGCAAAACTTTAGAATGCATACCTTGACAATTCTAGGATATACAATTCATAAAAACAAATTAGACATAAATGATAAGAAGATTCCAAAATTAAAGTCCATCAAAGCATACTATTGCGCCTCTTAGAGGTTCTACAGGTTCGTCTATATCTATATGAGCCATTTTATTAGCTTTTTGCTGAATTTTTTGCATTATCACTTTTTTATCAAGAGGTTTAGTTTTCACATTTTCACAACCCTTATCAACCCTTTTAAACTTGACATAACCAGAAATCGAGCTTTTAGATGATTGAGTAGACTTCCCTAAGGGCCTTCCATTCACATGTATAATTGTCCTGAGTTATGGTCGAAAGGATTTTGATAGGGGATTTCAGCAATACATGTGATTGCTACCTACCTTGCTTTTAAGCCATTTTAGATAAACCAACACTATCTTTTGGGCCTTTATGAACATCCAATCCTGATCTAGCTTGCTTCCTTCCTTCAAGTCAATATAATTCCTTTATATCAAGACTCTCATGCCTCATCTCCTTATAGTCACATTCTGTTTCAAATTATCATAAATTAAATAATTCTAATTTGAATGAACATCATATGCTTCTGGAATATTACCTGCCTCTACAATTATTGTGTCATCTATATTCCTACCAATCACATCATTATCTTCTATGTCAACCAATGCCTCATATCATGAGCCATGCAAACTGCTTGTGCATTTTGGAAGCACCTAAAGTATTAGTTTATTTTTTGCTCCATTATTTGCCATGAAACCAAAATTTGTCTTCCTCATAGGGCATTTACCTTTCGGCACTAACATCTAAGGTCCAAAATTTTCATGTCCCACCATGGTCTTTAGTTCATAAATATTGGATTCATCTCCCCCATCATAACCTAAAATTGGATCTGTCTCTAAATGGAACTTAGGCAATTATAGATATACATCTTTCTTATGACCATACTTTCTATATTGAAAACATATTGAATGAAGTCTTTTATACTCCATATGATACATTCTATTTAATGGCCTAAACTTAGATGAAAAAACACTTTTTTAAAAAAATTTATTTCAATACATATTTGTGTAAACTTGGCTCGGTCCACCAAATCCTTATCCTCATTCTCTTTTCTTCTAAGAGTATTTGTATCCACTTTAATAGTTTAACCAATCCAGTTACCCAATCTTAAAAGAAAATGTTTTTATAAAATTCAATCGAGAAACCCAGAATTCGAACCCATTTTGCAATTTTCTAAAAATCATTTTCATATAGATTGAAATTCTCTCTCTACCGTTGAATAATTAATAACGATAAGCCAAATGTTGTTGACCTTTTTGAAGAACAAAATTATAATATCTAACATCAATAAAATGAACGAGATAATAATCATTGCCATATCACCAAATTCAATAGAGTCATGTAGATACCATAATTTTTGAAGACAAATTTTGAATAATCTCATTCCCAATCTTCTCCCCAAAAGCTTAATAATTAGAGTTATCTTCTATGGCCTACACAACTCCTTCCTTTCTTCCATGGACACATGAACAATAGGGTATACTAGATTGTCAGGCTTTCCATCATCCCCTTCCATATCTTAACTTCCATTAACCTCTTCATCCTCATCCACAAGGTTAAGGTCCTCTTTTTCTTCATCATTATCTACATCATAACCCCCATTAAAGCCTAACAAATTGTCATCATATGAAAGAACTTTTCTACCATCTTCTTCAAGCTTCTCTCTTTGCAAATCAACATATATATCACTGCCAAATTACTGATATTTATTTCTATCAATCGCATTATTCAGGTTTTCATTCTCTTTGTTCATACCTAATACATTTTTCCCTTCACTATCTTCCAAATCCCCTCCTCTTTCAATCATTGGAGCATCTATAGGAGCCTTTACTATCCCATCCCTTTAGTCCACTTTATACTTCGGACAAGTAGATCTTTTTTTTCCAACATAGCCTTTTTTCTATTTCCCTCCATCAAAGTCTCATTCAAACCCTTGCAAAGCATACAAACAAGTTTTTTTTTTTAATTATTAAAGCAAATAAATATGATGCAATTTTTATCATGGAATTATAACTTTTTGTGTAATTTCTTTACAAAACTTCTATATTTTTTTTTAAAACATTACAACAATTTAATTACAAAATTATAACTTTATAAAAAGAATTTTAAAAAAACCTTGCTATATCCTTAAGTATTTATTGAAACGTTACCCTAAATTTTTTGTGTAAGTATTTGGATTTAGTGTAGTAATTACAACTATTGTTGTTGCATTTGACTATCAAATGTGTGGAATCCCCTGAATTCATGTGAACCTTAAGCTGATTAAAGGCTTGATTTTGTTAGAATTTAAACCATAAGTTGTAGTTTTCCTAGAGTTTAACAATGTAGAAAGCTACTCTAAACTATAAGTGAATCTTGGATATCATAATTCTCATTATTATATTTAATGAAGGGTTAAAGACCCTTACCTGGATTCCTGATGATTTCTTTTAATTCCTCTTGATCAATACTCTTATGTAAGTTTTCCCCTCTCTTCTTTCCTCTTTTCTGTATCTTTGATGGTGAAGATATGTTCTATGATGTTTCTTTTTCATATATTATCTCTAATTGCAAACAACTACTTATAGTAAAGGGAGAGAAGAGGGAGTTATATTTTAAAATATTTTAAAATTTTAAAATAACTCCCATTGGCTTTAATTAATATTAGACCAAACAACTATCACATTAGGCCATTTTTTATTTAAAATCAGTTTATTAGTTACATGGGCCACTATAGATTATAAAAAATAATCTAACAATCTCCCACTTGGCCCATGTGACGACTTAAAGATTCAACAATAAATCATAATTGCACACCATACGTTGAAATTGTCAAGTCATCACCTTTAATTTGAATTGAAATGATTAGATCATGGCGGTCACAAGTTATCCAACAACTTGATTCCTTCCATGTTTCACAAATCAACTTAACTCAAATAATTTTTATCAATACTGTAATTTGTGTCTTTAGTATCTTTTCTAAGACATATCCTGTCATCACACCAAAACAATACAGGTGTTGGTGTCGAATTTTGGTTGTATCTCGAGTGAAGCTTCCCAAAAGTTCCTCGCTGGGTTATGAAAATTGGTCTTCGTTTCCTTGGGGGCTTCATCTTTTCGAGACTCATTTTTAGTATACAATATAAGCGCCCTAACTCTCAGCTCGCATAGCGTGCTGGGAGTTTGGAGACCCTTTGAATTCTTATCGGTCGTGTTTCTTCCAGAATCGTCGTTCCATTTCTCTATGTCTTGTTTCTACTGAGGCATCTCTAGCAATTATGACTGCACTAAGTTGGGTCCTTTCCAAGGCTATTAATATGGGCAGTTGGGGGGGGGGGAATGAATCTGAACTTACTGGTGGTTTGCCTCTTGCCCTATTTAAGGGATAGATCATCTTCCGATTTCTATCGCCTACAAACCATGGAGTACCCTAATGAGCCACCTTCGAAACTTTGGTCCCTTCTTGAGGCATGTATGGTCTATTGCATATGTGATTCGAAAGAATCATCTTTCCCGATAACATGGAAGGATCTTATATGGATCCCATATTATGTCCTCCCGATCCCACTGCGGGGCAATTGCTCGGCCGGCTAAGCTCCTGAGGTTTCCTGGTTAGGTTTCTTTAGGAGGTGCAGATGGTTAAGGGTGGACGGAATGCAGCACCATCGCTGATTGTGCATTTGAAGGAAAAATCGTGACGTGTTGTATCTCAAAACATAGCCATCCACGGCTGGCTTCTTTTCCTCTTCTCTCTTTTCTCTTTTGCTTTCTTTTCTTTTTCTTTTAGTGGGGGCTACTTTTTCTCCTCAACTAGCCTGTACTTTAGGGTTTTACAATGTATTTGACCTTGTTCTGTATCCAAAGCTTTCTGATGTAAACGTGCCTCACTGAGGTCTTTTAATGAATAAAATTACTACATTCCACTTTGCATTTGGTTTGATTGATTTGGGTAGCTTGTATGCACATATAAAATAGAGTTAGATGTACACATGTTTAGTCATAAATGAGTTATGACTTATCCTGAGTTTGTATGAAAACTGTGAATTAAAGTGAGTGATCTTAGAAAGATCAGCGCGCATGAGAACTACGACTTTGCTTAATCACATGAGAGTTGCGAAGACAAGTGAGCGATCTCGTGCTCAAAAAGATTAGCGTGCATGAGAGCTGTGACTTTGTGGGGTGACCGATCTTATGGTCGGGGTGATCTCGCGATCATGTGCCCAATGGGTGATCGATCTCATAGTCGGGGTGATCTTGTGCCCAAGGGGTGGCCGATCTTGTGGCCGGGGCGATCTTGCATCATGTGCCCAAGAGGTGTATTTTACAACATCCTCTATGCCTCAGCGAGCTCAAAGCTCAGTTGGTGAGTCATTTTTAAGCGTCTTCACGCCTCAGCGAGCACGTCTGCTACGCTGGCTAGTCAGCAAGCTTGCAGCTCAACTGACTGGGTGAGTTTACTTCAAAGCGTCTCCATGCCCCAGCGAGCACGTCTGTTACACCGGCCAGTCAGCAAGCCCACAGCTTAACTGGCTGGGTAAGTTTACTTCAAAGCGTATCCACGCCCTAACGAGCACGTCTGCTACGTCGGCCAGTCAATAAGCCCGCAACTCAACTGGCTGGGTAAGTTTATTTTAAAGCGTCTCCATGCCTCAGCGAGCCCACAGTTCAACTGGTTGAGTGAGTCGTCAATTCTTCTTTGGGTTAAACTCCGAGGGAGACATTAAGTGATGGATCAGAGTGCTTTTGCCTTTCATGTGACTTATGATAGATCAACAATGTGTGAGCGATGGATGTTGTTATCCTACCAAAAGGGAAACCTTGTATTAGTTCACAAGTTCAAGAGGCGTTAATACAATTTACAGATAATCACATAAGTTAAAAAATTATCCTAATAGTAGGGGAATGCTCTCGTTCAGCCTTCTGGTAGTGGGACCTATGCTGTCGCTTGGAAGGCCGCACAATGTAGTCATGCATACATCCTCTCTTAATGAGATCCTCGATAGCATCTCGCAGTGCCCAACACTCCGAGGTGATATGTCCGAACTCGTTGTGGTACACACAGAATTTTCCTTGATTGATTGTGGATCTGCTAGGCATTTTTAAGGGCGGAAGCTGTCCAACGTCTTTCTTATTCTTCTCCATTGCGAAGATTTTGTCCTGAGCATCTGACAAGATGCTATAGGTGCTGTGACAGACCTAAAACAGGGGCCCCTCATCCTTTCCCTTAGCGAAGCTCGAGGTTGCCGCTCCTGGTTACACGATCGCTCCTTTTCCTATTCGATGTCGAACTGCCTGCCTCGGGGCTTCGTAGGTCGAAGGTTTCGTCCCACCTGACTTGTTTTATGACCCACTCATAGAATTCTCCCAGGCTACTTACTGGGGATTTGTATAAGCTTTTAAACAGCTTTCCATCCTTGCGGAGTCCCATGGAGATGGCGGTTAAAATAGCTTCATCCGAGGACTTCTCGACATTATTGACCTCGTGCCTGAAGCGAGCGAGATAGTCCTTCAGTGCTTTCTGCCTTCTTTGGAAGACGGTTGCAAGATGACATGAGGGTGTAAGTCGCCTTCTTAGTGCCTGATACTGGTTGATAAATCTTTCCTGACACTTTCCCCAGTTGCCAATGCTGTGAGCTGGGAGGCTCTTGAACCATGCACGGGAAATTTCTCCCAAAGTAGCGGGGAAAACATGGCGCTTGACAAAAGGACTACAAGCCTAGAGGTCTATCTAGATATTAAACAGGTCTAGATGGCTGTATGGGTCTGTATCCCCGTCATATAGCGAAATGGCAGGGACTTTTAACTTATAAGGCAGAGTCTCCCTCATAACCTCCTCAAAGAAAGGGTTTTGATCTCCGAGATGCTCTTGGTTGTTTCGAGCTCGAGGGAACTCTCTCCAAATGTCTGACCCTCCAAAGGAGACCTTCCACCAAAGCATCTAAGCCTCCCAGTCCATGACCGGGGACCTGATGGTTCGCTTCATTGTTTTGACCGCACGGATGGTGACACGGCTCTCGCCCCCTGTTAACTTCGTCGGAGCGTTCTATCTCAGGCATAACAGGTTCAGCCTGCACACACACATTTCAGGTTTGTGCCTGTATCAACACTGAGACTATTTTAGTCAGTTCCCCCATCGTGTGCTCAAGTCTTTCTTGATGCTGGAGCCAAGCCTGTGGTCCTTCAACGCTGTTAGTAGCAAGAGCCGGTTGTACCAAGCCAGCCTAAGGGAAGTCAGCGGCTGCTCTTGTCACAGGGGCGGTGGATGAGTTTGTCGTCGAAATATGGCTGTCGGGGGTCTGGTGTCGTGCATTAAAGGCCCTAGTAACTCTTCCTTTGGCCATGGGAATGAGAAATCAACTAGAACAGGTGAGATCCCCATAGACGGTGCCAAAATATTGGTGTCAAATTTTGGTTGTATCCCAAATTCTGGCCAATGGGGGATCCTTTGGGATCCCAGGCCTATTCGGGTTTATTGGTGCGTAAAAATAAAGTAACAGAGTAGGTGGTTGAAAGGATATGAGGGAAGACACTTGATTTTATGTGGTTCGGCTAAATCTAGCTTTACTGGACCCTACGTTCACGGTAGAGATTTTGCTATTGTAACTTCCGAGTGATTTTTTTGCTTACCAAGATTGGTCTCTCCCCTGCTAACAACGCAATCCCATTTATAGAGGAGGAGTGAGCATCTTGCATTAATTACAAGCTACAATTGTATTACATCAAATAAATGAGAAAAGACAATGAAAAGACTGTAATTCGACTGTTTGCGGCATATAGACTGTGAAAGTAGGTTTTCCAGGCCAGTTTGCGGGTCTATAGTCGTTACCGTGTTAGGCAAGATATTCTACTGTCTCAATCAAGAGTTCCTTGCTTTGGAGGTGCCGTGAGGGTCGTTGTAACGAGGAAGCGAGTGCGAGTAAAGTGACCAATTATTATTATTACCGGGTTGACCCTTGAGCCTTTATCGCTGGGTCGCGTTGTCGCTAGGATATGATTCTTCGGGCCGTGTCTCACAATGTCGTTGTATCGTGACGAGCGAGGCAAGGTTTGGCGCTTTATTTCGTCAGTTGTCACTTTCTATTATCTCGAGTGAAGCTTCCCAAAAGTTCCTCGCTGGGTCGTGAGAATTGGTCTTCATTTCCTCGGGGGCTTCATCTTTTCGAGACTCGTTTTTAGTATACAACAACAGGTATACCATATAATGTGGATAGCAAGAAAATAAGTAAAAACATAACTTTAATTGAATTCACAAGTGTCATACAATACGAGCATTACATCCATACATGTATATACATACATCACACTATAA
>JANHAO010022236.1:0-12262 GCA_026873985.1 Saraca asoca
AGAAGTAATAAAGTTATATGAATTAAGTAATAGAAAGTTGTGTATTAGTGTTATGTCATATGTATAGTTAGGCTTGTAGGAGGTTCCCTGATGGAAAAAGGGATTCCTGATGGTGACCTTCTATGCCGGTCACTGACCTCGGGGTTGGGTCGTGATATGAACATTCCAAAAACTGATGGGATCACCATTCTATCATAAAAGTAATGGGATAGATTATTCCATCATTTATAGATTAGCCTTTTTATACATTTATTCTTTATATATTTGATATATCCCAAAATTATCCTAATATTGATAAATAATAAAATAATATCATCCCTTAAATGTTTTTACTATAAAAAGATTTTTGCTGAATATATTTTTAATAATAAATTTAAATAGAGATATTTCATATTATTTATGAAATAAATATTATTTATTATACAAAATTATTTAATATAAAATGAGAATCAATAAATTAAAATTTATTTATTGATATATATATATATATATAAGATAAGTCAAAATTATAAAAAGAAAATTAACTTATTTGAAGAATAAAAAAATAAAATGAAATACTATATAACTTAAAAAAATTGAAGTATTACATATTTTTTTATTGCTTTTAGATAAATATTTTGTAATTTTTTGTTATAGGGATATCATTATAATTGGCTTTTTTTTTCTATTCCATTTCTACAATTATATCAAATGTAAAAATAAAATAGAATGCCCATTTGCGACAAGTTAGCTTTGTGCATTAGTTTAATAACCAAACGTACTTTGTCTAATACAATATCTGGTGGATAAATCAAGCATAATATGGAAATTTTCTAGCGTAAATTTAGAAGCAATCTTACTTGTGTACTATTTTTCCAATTTTTCCCTGTTTAGAGCTATTTATGAAATTATAACCAAGGTAACTTGTCCAATGCAAATAGATAAGTATATGGCTATGATGCTTGAATTTTTAGCTTTTTATCAATGTAAAATAATATACAAAACCAAATTTTTTCCTAAATTAAAATAAAAGGCCTTATGTCAACTCATAAAAAGTATGTCTAGTTTTATCATTAAGCCTTTAATTCATAATACTTTTTAAAAGGGAGTACTGGTGATCCTTGTTGTGGAATAATGGCACTAATCTAAAGGTCGAAGTGTGTGGCTTGGTGCCTCCCCTACATACTCCAAATTATGTATTGAGGCTTAATATAAATCAAAGAAGCAGTCCCTCTTCAATTTATATTATCTTATATTTTATCCAATTTTGCCTTTATTTCCCTAGATTGTATGAGTTGAATTTTTGTGTGCCTTGTTATACTTTTTTTGCTTGTTTTGTGTTATATGGTGTGTTATCTCTGTACCTACATGCGAATAGATTATTTACCTTAATTGTTTATCTTCTGTTATGCTTTTTAATGCTTTGTGACTCGATATTTTCATCCCTTGGTGTCATGGGACTAACCATTGATTGGCTTATTTTCAAATGGTATATAACAAATGTCGTATGGTCTAGCCTATGAACTTGCCAGTCTATGACAGTTGATATCAAAGTAAGAGATTTCTTAGGAACTCTCACATGTGAATAGTGGTGAAGTATGACTCTCTGCCTAAAGGCTCTAGCCCATAATAGAATGCTCTATTAGGTACCACAGGTTGCCACCTAAGATTGGTTCCATGCCAAGCACTTATCTTGTCTAGCACTCGTGTCTCACCAAGCTCTCAAAGGAGTAGCCAGGGTGATCAGGAAAGCAGGGTGATGAAGTAGGCAAGATGGGCAATAAGAGTGTCGTGTTAGTAAAGAGAGCTCCCAACACCAACATGATAATTGGTATTAGAGCATGGTTTTGACTAGCTTTGGTTTTGTTTTGGACTTGCTGCTAAGATTAAAGACACTATAATCATGTTAAACACCACATATATTACCAAGTTCAAGAGCAAGTTAGGGCAATGGAAAAGATATACAAAGTTGTCAAAGACATGTAATAAAATGATATCTCTAAGCTTGTTGATAGGAATATGGAGTAGGAATCGATTGCCAGTCAAGTAGCCATAGTGGAATCATATTTGGGATTAGATAGAGAAAACCTGAGTGCCAATGTTGGAGGCAACATGGAGGGACACAATTTGAGACTTAAGGGCCAAGCTAGCATATGTGAAAGCCCAGTTAAGGGTTCTTACATAAGCTGTTGGGATCCAAAACCCTGACAAATGAGGGACAAGAATTTAAGCGTATGAAGGTGCCCAAGCCTGGCAAATATGGTGGCACACAAGACATTAAAGAATTAAAGAATTTACTCTTTAATATAAAATAGAACTTTAGGGCTATAAGGCTAGATTCTAAAGAGGACATGGTGGCAACAGTAACCATGTATCTCATTGGCAATGCCAAGCTTTGGTAGAAGATGGAATATAAGGATATCCTAGAGGGTCGGTGTATTATAAACTCTTAGAAGGATTAGAAGAGAGAGTTAAAGTCACAATTCTTCCTGGAGAATATGGAGTATATCATCAGGTGCCATCATCAAGATTTGAAACAAACCATTGCCATTTAATAATATATGAAGAAGTTTTCAGCATTGATGTTAGACATTTGAGACATGTGCAAGAAAGATAAGATGTTTTTATTTCTTGAAGGTCTAAAACCATGGGCAAGCACTGAACTTTAGAGACAACAAGTGCAAGAATTGTCTGCCACCTTGGCTGCCATAAAGTGCTTAACCAACTACCATGCTGATAGCCTTAGTAAAAAACCCTAAGGAAACATTAGGTCTTCTTCTAATAGAATCGGGATAGCCGAACAAGCTCGAAGAGGGCAAAAATAGGGGAAGGGATAGCATGAAGGGAGGATCCAATAACATGAGCTTAACATCATCTCACAATGCTATTAACATTAGGAGAAAGAGACCCCTAGCATGTTTCTTGTATAGTCCACATAGAGCGGAAAAATGTCTTAAAAAAGCAGCCCTCAACACTATGCAAATTATCAAAAAAGGTTAAGAGGAAAAGAGTCAAAATTGTGATAGTGAAGAAGAAGACCCTTAAAAAATAGGAGCATTGTAGTTCCTTGGTGTAGTTAAGAAGCAAGCTGAGAGTATAAAGAAGATGCCAAATAAAAAACTTATATATGTGATAGGACATATAGCCGAAAAGGCTGTAATAAGTATAATGTTGGACATCGGTACCATACATAATTTCATCTCGAAGAAAGAAGGCAAAAGGCTAAGCTTGAAGTTAGAGAAGGACTTAGGTTGCATGAAAGCTATAAATTCTAATGTCTTCATTATTATAAGAGTGTCAAAATAATCATTAATGAAGCCTATATCAAGGTAAGGAAGAGCAAACTTTATAGTCGCCCGGATGAATGACTTTGATGTGGTGTTGGATATGGAGTTCCTCTTAATGCACCAAGCCATGCCTATTCCAGCAACTAACTATCTTCTGATTATGGGTGAGAACCCAACCATTATATCGGTTTAAATGAAGCAACCTAAAGAAACTAGGCTCTTATCTGTTTTACAATTCAAAAGGGGCATAAGGAGGTAAGAACTTTGATTCACGTAGTCCTAGTAGGCTAAAAGAGTGAAGGAGAGGAAGTTATGCCTCAGGAAGTTCAAAATGTGCTGAAGACATTTGAAGATATGATGCCAGACCAATTACCTTTGAGACTCGCATGCGAAGAGCTATTACTCATGAGATTGAATTGTTACTTGGTGTAAAAAACCTCTACGAAAAGACCTTATTATATGGCACCACTAGTATTAATTGAGCCTCAGAAGTAACTAAATGAGCTATTGGATGTAAGGTTCATTTAACCATTAAAAGCATCTATCAAGGCTCCGATGTTATTTCAGAATAAGCTGGATGATAATCTTCAATTGTGTGTGGGCTATTAAGTCTTAAACAAGGTCACAGTGTGGAACAAGTACCCTATCCCTCTTGTTTGAGACCTCTTTGATCGATTAAGCACTACCTGCTACTTCACAAACTTGGACTTGAGGTTAAGGTACTATCAAGTTAGGGAAACAAATGAAGATGTGGCAAATACAATGTATGTCACTCATTATGATAGCTTTGAGTTTATGGTTATGCCATTTGGATTGACAAATGCTCCTGCCATATTCTACACCCTTATGAATCAAATTTTTCATGTCTATTTGGATAAATTTGTTATTGTTTTCGTAGATAATATTGTTATTTTAGTTCCACACTAAAGGATTAACTAATGCACTTGAAATTTGTATTTGAAAGACTGAGGCAACATCAGTTAAAAAAAGTGCTCATCTGCTCAAAAGTGCATTAAGTTCCTTAGGCACACCGTTGAATGTGGTGACATCCGTATAGACATAGAGAAGGTTAGGGCTATTCAAGAGTGGGAAGCTCTAATAAAGGAGACTAAATTAAGATCCTCCTTAGGGCTTGCCAACTACTATCATAGATTTGTTGAAGGATACTTTAGAAGAACAGTCCTACTAATAAACCTTTTGAAGAAAGGGGTGGTTTAGCAGTGAATTGAGGCATGCGAGACCGTATTTGAGGATTTGAAGTGGGCTATGACTAGAGACGCTATGCTTGCCTTTCTAGATATCATCAGGCCTTTTGAAATTCAAATCGATGCTTCAAATTTTGCATTAGGTGAGTCTTGCTTCAAAAAGGACATCTTGTTGCCTATGAAAGCCATAAGTTGTCGGAAGTTAAGTGGAAATATACAACATAGAAAAAGGAAATACTAGCAGTAGTTCATTACCTATGGGTGTGGAAATATTACTTGCTTGAGTTGAAGTTTATGGTTTAAACTAGCAACATCATAGTTAGTCATTTCTTCACCCAACCAAAGTTAACCCCAAAATAAGTTCGTTGACAAGAGTTCGTGGCAAATTTTGACTTCGAGTTCAAGCACAAGGCAGGATGGACCAACTAGGTTGTAGATGCCCTTAGTCACAAGGTTAAGTTTGTGATAATGATTGTGATGGCATGCATAGCTCATAGTTATATCACTATAACTACACAAGAGTGTATAAAAAAGAACCTTGCCAAAGATTCAGTGGCTCAAACCATCATAAATCTCACCAAAAAGGCAAAACCTATCAATTTTGGATGGATGATGATCTGCTTTGGATGAAAAGGAAAAGACTCTTTGTCCCCAAATCTAGCAACTTGAGGAAGGTACTTCCAAAAGAGTGTTATGAAATATTATAGGTAGGCTATCTGGGATGGCAAAGAACTTATGCTTTATTGAAGTAAAGTTACTATTGGTCACAAATGTGTGATGATGAGATCAATTACACTAAGACCTGTCTCATCTACTAACAAGATAAGATTGTGAGAGATAGGGCCACGGGATGCAAGTACCCAGTAAATCATGGGAAAGTGTCTTACTGGACTTTACTTCCAGCCTTCCTAAAGTGGGAGATTTATCCATTATATTGGTGGTAGTAGATCACTTTTCTAAATATGAAACTTTCAATCTAACTTCCAAGTATTGCATGGTGGAAGAGATATCCCAATTATTTTTCAAGTTTATGGTCAAGTATTTGGGTGTTCCCCAGGACATTGTGAGTGATCAAGACAGTAGATTCACTAAGATCCAGAATATTATGAGTGATCAAGATAATAAATTCACTAGAACTTTCTAGTCTAAACTTTTAAACCTTCTGGAATCATAGCTCAACATCTTATCTAGTTATCATCCTCAAACTGATGGTTAGAACAAAAGATTTAATAGCCTTTTCGAGAAATACCTGAGGTACTTTGTAAGTGCTAATGAAAAAAATTAGCCATAACTACTTGATGTTGCATAGTTTTGCTTTAATGATCACAAAAGTTTTGCTACCAATAAAAGACCATTTGAGATTGCAATGGGTCAACAGTCGCTCTTACCCCACCTAGTGTCCAAGCTGTATAAAGGTGTAAATCCCAAAGCACACCACTTCACGAAAGATTAGAAGTTGAATGTAGAAATTGCCAGAGCTTACTTAGAGAAAGCATCAAAGAGAATGAAAAAGTAGGCAAACAAGGGGTGCCAAGATTTAGAATTCAAGGCAGGAGATCTTGTATTGGTGAAGTTGATGCTAGAACAGTTGAAGATCTTTAGAACCAAAGACAAGAGATTGATAAAAAAATATGAGGGGCCAGTTCATGTTATTGCAAAAGTTAGAAAGGTAGCTTACAAAATTGCTCCATTGGAGTGGTTGAAGGTACACCTTATTATTCATGTCAGTAACTTGAACTCATATCATCTAGACACTGTATATTCAACCCGTAACCAACCCGCCAAGCGAAAAGTTAACCTTAACAAGATGAAACAGAAGGTATTAAAGGAGATTCTAGCAGAGTGTATGATGATCATAAGGAGGCACCTAAAGAGAGATTTCTTGGTTAAGTGAAGGGGTTCGAGAGATGAGGAGATTAGTTGGGAGAAAGCTAAAGACTTAACAAATTTCAAGGAGCAAATTCAAGCCTTTCAAGTAGCAGAGTTTATGTTGACACAAAACTTGATGGATAAATCAAGTATAGTATAAAGGTCTTCTAGCGTGAATTTGGAAGCAATCTGACTTGTGTACTATTTTTTTAATTTTTCTTATTTTAAGGTTATTTATGTAATTATAACTAAGGTAACTTGTCCAATGCGAGTAGATAAGTATATAGTTATGATCCTTGAATTTTTAACTTTCTGTTGATATAAAATAATATACAAAACCCTTCCAAAGTTAAGAGAAAATATCTTATGTCAACTTACAAAAAGTATATCTAGTCTTGCCATTAGACTTTTAAATGCTTTTTAGAGGGGAGTGCTCGTTAACCCTTGGCGGGTAACTATGGCACTAGTCTAAGGGTCAGAGTGTGTGGCTTGGTGCCTTCCTTATGCACCCCAAGCTATGTAATAGGGCTTTCAATTTATATTATCCTATATTTTATTTGATTTTGCTCATATTTCCCTATATTGCATGAGTTGCATTCTTGGGTGCCTTGTTGTACTTGTTTTTGGCTTGCTTTGTGCTATGTGATGTGTTATTTTTGTCTTTATGTGCGAATGGATTGTTTCCCTTGATTCTGCTATGCTCTTTAATGCTCTGTGGCTTATATTTTCATCTCTTGATGTCATAGGACTAATTATTAGCTAACTTACTTTTAGGTAGTAGATGCAAGTGCTGTACAGTCTAACTCGTGAACTTGCTTGTCCGTGACACCATTCCATTCATAACAGTATCAAATATAATTATAGAATAATGATTCCATTCCTTTTCCATTCCCACATTTATTCTTATTCAGTTCAACTAAATGTAACATAAGAGAATGAAAATACATAATTCTAATTAAGCATATTTTCAATTTTAATAAATTTGATTTCATTTTAAATGCAAAATATTTGTTTCAGATTGCATCGTTGTCTTGCTACGTATAACTTTATAAATGCACAAATGTTAATTAGATCAAACAATTGCAAATGAAAATCCTCGAAACCAGTGATGGAAGAGAGTTAATTACAAATGAAAAAATAGAATCAAATTATAAAAAAAACATAAAGTTGAAATTGCAAATTAAAGTTTAATTTAACATATATTTATTATTTTAATAATTAAAATGAATCTTACAGCATTATTTGTTGATTATCTAATTTGTATGTTATCAATTATATTTCTTAACTAAAGAAACATGCATATCCTCCTTTTAATATAAATAATTTTCCTAATAATATAAAAGCTGTAATACTTATTCTTACCCAAATGTTATTATGTAGTAAGTGTGCTCCACTTATTACGAAAAAATAAGTGAGAAAAAATTTTAATTTTTTTTTTATTCCAATTTAAATCATGGATAGAACTTATATATTTATATATTTTAACAATAATTATATAATTGAATTATCTATAACTAATTTCTAATTTAATTTTTTAACTTTATTATTGAATTTTAGTTTATTTTTTATTTTTTTAAATTATCAAATAATATTTTGATTTCAAATTTTTATAATATTTTGATTTTGAATTTTTAATACTTGAATTATTTATTTATTTAGTTAATAAAATTTTAGAATTTTAATATCATTGAAATGATTTTTAACTTAGAATTTGATGGTATTATATTTTAATATTAATATTAAAATAAAAGTTAAGAACTTTTTAATATTTAAGCAAGCTACATGATTAAAAATTTAAATAATTTTAATAATAAATACTTTAATTTTTAAATTATAAACCACTTTAATAAATATTATATATACTTATTCTTTATACAAATCATCCATTTCAAAAACAATTATTTAATAAAATCATGTACATCTGATCTTCAAATTAAATTCATTAATAGATTTCAATTTAAATTATTTCTGTACGTATTAAATAGTTTATATATAATAAATATTTATATTTATATAGAAATAAAATACTAATTAACACATTATTAGTAATATCTAATTATGATTTAATAGATAATGTCTATTAAAAAAATTTTACTTTTTAAATTTTCATATTATCTTTAAATATCAAATACTAAATTTGATATTTCATAATTTCTCATTTTGAAATTTTTGTCACTTTTGAGTACCATTATGAATGTTTTCCAGATTGTGTAAATTGATCTAGTCAAAGCCCAATAGAAGACAAATCTAATTGAAGAAGGCTCAAAGATAAAGGACTAAGGTCGTCCAACTTGTGAAGGCATGAGCTAAAGAACGCCAGGCAAACACTTATCACAACCTTAAGTCACCAATGCAATGAACTGAGAATATGTACAAAAAGTCTAGTCAACAACCATAGACATGTGTCCCGAACTAACACATCAGCCCTCCGGATATTCAACAATGATTTACCTGGAATTTATTAATTGACGCCAAGCATTAAATGCTCGGTGCAGCGTGTATAATCATTTTGCTGTCTATAAAATTACACTTGTAACCCTCTCTACTTTTATAAATAAGAGGAGGGTGGCATCATATGGGGTAAGAGAGAACTTGCATGTAAATACTCTGTTGAAACATTAAGAGAGCACAGAAAGAATAACCCTATTGTGTCTTTATAAAACCTCATAGAGAAACTCTCTCACAAAAATTATAAAGATGAATGTGGATATAGAGGCCTTAAAGGGCTGTAGCCGAACCATGATAAAAGTCCTATATCTATTGTCCTTCTTTCTCTTCATCTTTCATTCTTCCAACCTAAATTTGCATTTTCTAGCCTGCAGTTTGGGGTTTCAAGAATAACCCGGTTGATTAAAAGGGTTTTAGACGAACCACAATAAAACTCTATGTCTATTGCCTTTCTCTTTCCTCTCCTTTCTCATTTTTCTGGTTCAAATTAGCATTTTCCCGCTTGTAGTTTAGGGTTTTAAGAACTGTCGCCATTGATTAAAATTTGGACTCTTAGAATCAAATTTTACCGTTAACATTTTTGGCATCCACCGTGGGGCCCCAACTGCATTCTCTTCTTTTTTGATTTATTGCCTGGCTATAATGACGAGGGGAAGGACTATCAAAAGCTCCGTTGCTATTCCTGGCCAACCAAACGATCTCGTGCAGCAACAAGGAGAAATGTTACCATCTAGAGGTCTAGTTTTTCTTATGGTAAGAACCTCTGCCACCCCAGTGGTAGGTACTACCGTTAGCGTGACACCTTTCATTTCCTGTCAACTTGCTACCTTTGACATGAATAGGGTTCAAGCATGGTTTCAATGTCAGGAAACACTTGAAAATACTGTGAGAGAGTTGGCCAATGTTGTAAGAGCATTGCTGTAAGCCCAAGCGTAGGGTGCATAAAAGGAGGCTAAGGTTGTCACACCCAGAGGAGGGGCCCAACAGCATAGGGGTCTATAGGAGAAGGTTGTTAGAGAGGAGTATCAACGAGTAGGCTCAATCTATCTGTCCAACTCATAGTTAGGATCGAAAGTTTGTCGGATCCACATAGACGGACAAAAAGATGACCAATGATGCCAGAGCTTGCATTAGGAGGGAAACTCAAGTGGGACCGATCATGAGCATAAGTCAAAGCGCTATTCTCCAAGCTGTGAACATAGTAGAAAGTGCAAAACCTTTGATCGCTATTCTTATGATCAAAGTGATAACAGGAGCCACCAAAGCACTAGTCGTCGGCCTGAAACTCCACACCCAAAGATTGAAGAGTTGCTGAAGAAGGTTTGGTAGCTTGAGGAATGACCTACAACTCAGAACAGCCAAGATTGCTAGGAGGAGAGGTCACCTTTCACTTGGGATATCGAAATTAAACCTCTCCCTCGGAGGTTTAAAGTCCCAAATATCCCATTATATAACGGGGATAGTGACCCTTACAACCATTTGATGCGTTTAATGTCCAAATAGACCTCCAGACCACCACTAGTAAAATGTTGTGTCTTCCCCACTACACTTGGGAAGATATCCCATACGTGGCTCAGGAGTCTCCCCACTCGAAGCATTTACAATTAGGAAGAATGCTAAGTGAAGTTCCTTGGCCAGTATAAGGCATTAAAGAGGCAGTTTGCACCATTTTCCCACCTCACAATGGTTTTTCAATGGAAGGATGAGTCACTAAAATATTATATTACCTGATTCAAATGGGAGGTCAGTAATGTTGAAAACCCCTCTGATGAGAGCATTTTCACAGCCATTTCGGCTAGGCTTAAAAAGGATGGAAAGCTTTATGATAGCATATATAAGTCCTCAGTGAAAGACCTGGGGAAGTTTTATGAGGAAGCAATAAAAGAGATTAGGTAGGAGGAAATCTTTAACTCAGAGAAGCCTAACCACGAAGAGGAGTCAAACGATTTAGGCCGAAGTCAGAAGAGGGGAAATAGTGAAAATAATAAAAGTGGCCAAAAAAATAAAATAGATGATTGGGTCATGAAGAAGGCTAGGGATGAGCGGCCTCGGTAACAAGGTCGCTATGATAGCTACAGTATCCTATCAGATATCCCGGATTGGATCTTCACAATAAAGAAGGATAACGAGGACTTTAGGAGACCTAGACCGATAAAAGCTCCCCTCCATCGAAGAGACAAGAACAAGTTTTGTGCTTATCATTGTGAGGTGATAAATGGGAAAAATGGTATAAAAATAAGGTAGTTTTGATCCATTTTGTTGATAGTATTTTGTATTTTCTTAGTATCTTTACTTTGATTTCATGTTTTATCCTCGATACCGCTCTTGATTTGTATTTTTCATGCAAGATGATAAAAAGACTCAAAAAGAAGGAAGACACTCAAAGAATGAAGTTGCATTTAGATCAAGGAAAAGATAAAAGAGGAATCCATGCAAGAAACAAGCAAGAATCAAAGAAAAAAAAAATGAAGAAATCACCTAGCACGGCCGTGCCATGGAACACGGCCTGTTAGGTGCTGTAAGGTGTCTGAAGAAGAATTCACAAGGAAATCAAAGACCTTGCATGCAACACGGCCGTGTTGCATAACACAGCAGGGCCATGTTACAAGCTTATGGGTTTAATCTGATAAACGTAATCTCATGCAGCACACCCAGCCCATGCTTCGAAACATAGTCGTGGTGAACGCATAAAAAGGCTATAAATGAGGCCCTTTGTAATCAATTTTAGTCATATTTTAGATTCCTCCTTTGAGGCTTGTGATAGTTCTCTCTTTTCTCTTCTCTCTTTTCTTGCTTTAGGCTTTCTTTTATACAGTTTTTGCAGTTTTATTATTTCAAGATTTTGAGTTTGCAATTTAATTTTATTTGAAAATTTCCAGAGTTCCTATTTTTGTTCTACTTCTTCTTCTTCTCTTTCTTTTTCTCTTTCTTCTTCTTCTTCTTCTCTTATTTTCTTTTACTTTCTTTGTTAATTTGCATCTATTCTGCTTTCCTTTATTTTTAATTTTGCTTTCTATTTCTGTTCTTGATCTTCTTCCTTCTTTATTTATTTTTTCTTTTTACTTCTTTAATTTTCTACATCTCATCTTTGTTCTTTTCTTTCTTTCTTGTTTTCTTTCTTTATTTCTTTATTATTCTTGAACATTATGCTTTTTTTTACATTAATGAATCTTGCTTTTCTTTTTACTATGTCTGAGTAAAATCATTATTTTACGATTAGGAATAGCCTAATTATGATTCTTTAATGTTATTGATAAACTCCCTATTGTGATTTTCTAATTTATTTGGTTCAACTATCATGCCTGCAATGTTTTGAAAAAATATTTAGCCAGTGTTTTATCATATCTTAAGTAGATAATTGAAGTATCGAAAGGAGAAGGTTATCACTAGAAAACTAATAGTTGAATAAAGAGATCTTAATCATGAAAGTAGATTAAATTTCTTTAAGAATCTTTATTGGTTTGCATAGATCTT
>JANHAO010022237.1:0-12266 GCA_026873985.1 Saraca asoca
ATCTTGATGTAACACAACTATAGCTTGTAATTAATGCATGTAACTCCTCCTTCCTCTATAAATAGGATTGCATTGTTAGAAGAAAGGAGAGAGCCAATTTTTCTGTGTAGAAGCTTTGCCAAAATGAAGGGCAACATTGTAACATTGTAAATACACCATTGCAATAGCACACTACCGTGGACGTAAGGTCTAGTGATATTTGAATTTGGCCGAATCACATTAAACCTTGTGTCTTCTTCCCTAATCTTCCATTCATCTTTGTTTATTTCGTCATTCTATTACGTCTGAACTGGATACAGGCTTGAGATCCTAAAAGAATCTCCCCGTTGGCCGGAGTTTGGAGTATAACCAAAATCTGACGTCAACATAACCTAAGTTAAACTTCTAGACTTCTAACTCCATTTTACAATCAAAATGACTAAGCCTATAAGTGAACTAAGTCTTCCAATTTTTCATACAAGTCCATGGAAAGTCTTGACATCTTCATTCTTCTTTGCTAAATCAACCAAGGAAGTTTGTAATCATCAAAGGCCAATTATTAACTCTTTTGGGAGTAACAATCTCCTCTTTTTGATGATGACAAACTCTTAGTGATAAAACCAAGTTTCAACAAGCAGAGACGGTTAAAATAAAATAAACAATATGAGCTCCCCTTGTAACATATGCGAAACTAAAATTCATTGTTAATTTAATTTATCAACAAGAACATTTTATTGATTTGGCATATCAAATAACATATTTTACTAATTCAACATATTAAGAAGTATGTTGTATCACTTAATATTTCTCCCCTTTTTGTCATAAGCAAAAGGGATAAAAAAAAACTTAATATAGCATAAGGTGAAAGGAGAAATAGAAGATATATAAGCAATAAAAGCGAAGTGAGCCATTAAAATCATAATACCCAAAAGTGTAATCAAAATAATCATAATATCTAAGTGAACTATCTAAATTTCAAAAATAACCAAGGAAATCTAAACTAATCCAAAGAAAGCATTAAACTAAATAGCAAGTGCAAGAATGAAATAGCTATAGGTTAGACAATGGAGAAATATGAGTCAAGCATCATCACCAGCATCTTTGTAATCACCCATCTTGGCTTTTTCATCATTTTTCAAAAGCACATTGGGGTGTTTTTTTTCATTCGGAGCATGTGCTACTCAAAATAGTCTATAGAACCCAAAAACTCAACAATTTCCCCTCAGTTTCATAGGTCTTAGCATCAAGTGAGTCAAAATGGTTATTGAAAGAGGTGCCCATTTGTTGGAGTATTGCAAGCACCCTTTCTTGAATGTCTTGAGACCCACTTGCTTGAGATGAACTTCCTATTTGGCTTTCATATTGTTCTTATTATGCACACACACCATTTTTCTTGACAGATCTCATTCAATTCAAAGTAGATTTAGCAAGCTTGAAGGAATTCTTTTGATCTCTCTTCACTCTTGAAGCATTAACTCCAAAAGTGTGGAGAATATAGGCAATAAGATGTACATTAGGCCTTCTAGCAGCAATGATCATCTTTTGGAGGAGGAGGACATGTTGGTGGGAACCTTCTCAAGCATAGCCTATATGAGATACAAATCAACATCACTTGCAGTGTTAAAATTGCCACTTTTGCATAATAGAAATTTCTTTAGCAATGTAGAGCAACATTTAAGTGTCAATATCCAAGGATTTTGAGGTGACATCCATATAGGGATATGCTTTCCTCTATTCAACAATCCTAGTAATGCACCTAATTCTAGAGAAATTATCATTAAACTTGAAAAGTTCTCCCTTAATATCAGTAGCCTTAATTTCTTCATCACCTCTAAATTTCAAAAGACGAGCTATGTCCTCACCATTATGTTTAATATGCACTCCATAAACTTTAGTTTTAATTCCAAGAGGATGATCAGTGGGGATAAGATTGGTATAAAATGCCTTAGTGGTTTTTTTAGTATAGGCCACATTTAGAGTAGCAAAATGATCTAGCCTTAAGGACTTCAAATTAGCAATCCATAGGAATTTCTATTTAGTGAAATACTTCCAAGTCAAGAAATTTGCAAGAAATTATAGTTCACGATTTGAACTCACTTTGGAACCTTTACCACTACTCAATTGAGGTGAACTTAACATCCATGTCTTCATGGGTTATCATCTCATCAATGACATTGTGAGAAGATGAAAAGGCCTTAGCCTTCTTTGAAGTTTTTCTAAACATTATTAAGGTGAAATCTTGAGAAAATTACTTGAAATTGCAAGGGGGGATGAAAAGCCCCAAATATGGAACCCAAAGGTGAAATTTCCCAAAAACTAGTGAAATTAGGGATTTTGATTAGTGAAAAGGATTGGAGATTGGTTAGAAAGCAAGAAAATTGGGTTTAATTAAAAGGTTTTGGCTTTGTATGATGTGGGAAGATGATTAGAGGAAAAGGGTTTGAGAAAAGTGATGACAAGCCTAAAATGTTTTTTATAGAATGGTGAAAAAAGTGGTTGACTGCACTTAAAAATCCAATAACAGTTGACAGTTAGAGGTTTAACAGTAACTGTTGGCTTCAGGAGTTTTTTAATTTTTGCTAAGTTTGGGCTAACAGTTGACACTAAACCTTTTAATAGTCTATTGTTGGCTTATGTACCCCTTATATTTTGCTGATTTTTTTATTTTTCAATTTTGTTTCCAAATCTACTTGATTTTGACCTAAAATCATGCACTGGCTTGAGGAATTTGAGGGGAAAACTTATGAAATAACTGCAAAACAAAATTAGAGGACTATTTGATGCCAAAGTTAGTCATTTAATTCAATAAAAAAATTAAACAATGGAAAGAAATTAATAACTAGTGCTTCAAACCAAAATCAAATAGAAATAGTTATCATTTTAAAATAAATCAATTTTCTATAGGATTTAACATGCACAATTCTCTCTTTATAAATGCAAATGGATTTTCATCAAAATGATCAATTTGAACAAATGCAAGGGCAATAACTCTTCTTTGAACATGATTTTGAATGAAATGATGTCATATTTCTATAGATTTGGTTCAAGAGTGCATAATAGGATTATTAATGAGATTAATGGCACTAGTATTATCATATTTGATTGGAATGTGATCAAAATTCAAACTAAAGTTTGATAATTCTTGTCTTATTTAAAGGATTTGAGTGCAATAATTATCAACAGTTATGTACTCCTTTTTCATGATGGACAAAGTTACACTATTTTGCTTTTTAGTATATCATGAGATTAGGAAATGAGCAAGTTTCACTAGTGTTCTTGCGATCCATTCTACTATCTACAAAGTCAACACTAGAATAATCTACTAATGAGCTAGAGCTTACTCTAGGATACCATTGCCTAATGTATGGTGTGCTTGTAAGGTATGTCAAGATTCTTTTAACAACAATTAAATGAGATTCTTTTGGATTAGCTTAAAACCTTGCACACGTGCACACACTAAGTATTATATCAAGCCTACTTACGATAAGATAGAGTAAGAAACCTATCATGCCTCTATACCAAGCTCTAGGGGCTTGTTCGAGGCCATGAAAAGACTTTTTAAGCTTATAGACATGATTAGGAAAGAAAAGACTTTCAAAATCTAGAGGTTGTTCAACATACACTTCTTCCTTAATTATTCCATGTAAGAAAGCACTCTTGACATTTATTTGATAAAGCATAAAATCTTTCATGCAAGCATATGCAAAAAACATTCTAATTGCTTCTAATCTGGCTACTAGTGTATATGTTTTATCAAAATCAATGCCTTTCCCTTGGTTTTAACCTTTTGCAACTAATTGGACTTTGCTTCTAACAATGACACCATTTTCTTCAAACTTGTCCTAAAAACCCATTTGGTTCTTGTAATAGTATAATCGTCAAGTCTTGCTACAAGTTCCTAAACTTCATTTTTTTTTCAAATTAATTTAATTCATCTTGTATGGCCTAGATCCAATGTTCATCATTTATAACCTTATATATGTTTTTAGGTTCAATTTGAGAAAGAAAAGCTAGATACCCACAAATATTTTTAAGAGTATTACATGTTACCCTTTGGGACAAATCATCCATGACTTGATCAATAAGATGACTCTTCATAATCTTCCATTCTTTTTATGGTCCATGAATCTACTCTTCATTTAAGATGTTCATGGTAGGAGACTCTTGATCATTTTTATCCTTTTTATCTCCTTCTTCTTCTTTTTTTTCTCTTTTTTTGGGGATATGAATCTCTTTGAGGAAACCAAGCAGCTACTTGCTCATTATCATTATCAACTTTATGCATATAGGAAGTAAATTAATTAAAAGCAACATGAATGGATTCTTTTACTAGCAAAGTTCTTTTGTTGAAAACTCTAAATCCTTTGTTAGAAAAAGAATACCCAATAAAGATGACTTTATTGAATTTAGCATCGAATTTTCTAAGATTGCTTTTGCCATTGTTAAGTACAAAACATTTTCAACCAAAGAAATAAAAATGTGATGCATTTAGTTTTCTACCTTTGTACAAATCATAGGGTGTTTTCTTTGAAATGGGCCTTATCAAGGCTCTATTTATTACATAACAAGCGGTATTGACTGCATCTATCCAAAATGACTTAGGAAAAGAGTTATCCTTAAGCATGGTTCTTACCATCTATTCTAGAAACCTATTTTTCTTTTCAACTGCACCATTTTGTTAATGATTCCTTGGAGATGAATAGTTATGCTTAATGCTATTTTCATTGCAAAAACAAGTAAATTCATGATTTTCAAATTCTCCACCATGATCACTTCGGATAAATACAATGGTTATTCTTTTATCATTTTGAATAGACTTAGCAAGTTTTTGAAAGGCTTAAAAGGTATTACTTTTTTAAGTAAGGAATAATATCCATGTGTACTTTCAATAATCATTAACAATTACAACACATAGTAGTTGCCATCAAGGCTTTTAGTTTTTGATGGACCAATCAAGTCAATGTAAAGTGACTGAAGTGGTCATGATTTAGAAACAATATTTTTAGGATTAAAAATATCTTTACTTGTTTTCCCTTTTGACATACATTATATAATCTATCTTTATTGTAGTTAAGCTTAGGCAAACCGATTATTAAATCATTTTTTGAAAGTTTTCTAATCAAATTAATACTTGCACGAGCAAGCATCTTATGCTAAAGCCAAGAATCATCATTTACACTAACCAAATGCTTGGAATCAAGAAAAGACTCATTATCAAAATCAATCATATATATGTTATTGTACCTTTTGCCAACTAACTTATCTTGCTTATCATTCTTGTTCTCAACTATGCAACAAGTGGAGTCAAAAGTGATTTTATTCTTCTTGTTAAAAAATTGAATAATATTAAGTAAATTATGTTTGAACCTTTTTACTAATAAAACATTTTCAATGCAAAATTAAGGGTCCTTAATAATCCTAACTTAACCTATCACTTTACCTCTTGCATTATTCCAAAGGTCACTTCCACCATCAATAGGGTGTAAGATAAAAGAATTTTGACTTGTAATGATCATGTGCTTAGAACATCCATTATCCAAGAACCATTTGTTACTCTAGGATCTCTTACACACCTACAAAAGGAAAATCTTTCTTTAGATGCAGCTCTTACACACCTACAAAAGGAAAATCTTTCTTTGGATGTAGCTACCTAAATAATTCTTAGGTTTTTGAGAACTAGTTATAGTGGATATTCCTTTTGGTACCCAAATCATCTTCTCTCCAACACAAGTGTTCCTTTTGTGAGTATACGAGTGAATGTCATGATCCTTTTGTCCATAACAAAAACATGTTATGTATGGTTACTTTCCTATGGTTTCTCTAACAATGAGGTTTATATAAAAAAAATAACTAGGCTTATAACCAAAACCCTCACAATATTTATAAAAGAATCATACATTAATAAAGAATACATAGCATTCATAATTACAAAGAATTAAATAATTCAAATAGAAAATATAAATATTTCATAAACAAAATTTCTTCGAGAATGTAAATGCTTTTAGTAATAAAAAATTGAAATCGAGGTTAGTAAAATAGTAATGAAGTAATTATCAAAACGAAGATAAATTTGGTCCTTGCTTTTGTAAAAAAATACAATTTGCAAATCATTTTTTAGGGAAAAGGTAAAAACATAGTGAAGGAATCAAAGAACAATGCAAAATAGCTTCCATAGAATTTTTCCTTCTTCAGCTTGCACCTTAATGTAATCCACCATTTCAAATTGCAAGCCTTCCTCAATTGTTACCTCCCCCAATTATTACCTCCTTTTCTTCTTGCTACTTAGAAGAAAGAAATTTCAATTAAATAGCATAAGAAATTATGAATAGTTTTGGAGCCTTAATTCACTAATTTGGCATTTGGTTTTGCTCTAAACAATGTTTTTAAGAATTTTAGCACCCAATTTAGCTCCATACACCATTGTTTTAGAAGCACAATGTAGAAACCCAATTTTTGGTTATTAGTTATGTCCACATAGGCATTTAATGGTGCCACGTAGACCTCTCCAGTACTTAGCCAAGGATAACTGATAGAAGAATGAGTTTGACACACATTTGCAACATTTAGGACTAAATTAAGACAAAAAAATATTTTAGATACTAGATTAAAGCACTGCGAATCTTCAGGGACCAAATGATTAATTTACTTTTTGTAAATATTCGAGACATCCAAACTTCACTTATGTTCACATAGAATTTAACATTTAGATCTCATTTATTTGTACTCAGGATTTAGGAGGATTTGAATTTAGTATGAAAAATGGAATGACTACTATAACTTTTTAAGGTTCTCATGTATATATCATAAGGTCTAGAATTTGATTAACTATGACCTGAAGACAAAACCAATGACTTGCTTGATGTATTTGATGTTTCTTTAGTTGTTTCTTATTTTTCCATTAATTTCATTGTGATTCTATGTTTCTCTATTTGAACCTATATAATTTTGACGCTTGTTATTTAGTTGAGTATTTTTTTGTTTTGGTTACGATACCTTTTTTTTAATTTTAGTCTTCATTTCTTACATATTTGAGTTTAATATGTGAAAATCTAAGTTTTAGTTTACATTTGGCTGAAGTTTGGTAGCAATTTGGCACACCATATAATCCATATAAACTTTATCTATTTTCTATTATTTTAAGTTCATCCCACCAAAGAATTTTAACTTGGTGGTTTTTACTCTTAATTTGACTTCTTTAGAAGGGACAGTTGAAGTGAATAAGTTAGAAGTTTGCAAAACTTCATAATTGAAGGCATTATTTTTCAACAAATTTCTTACTGCTAAATGCTAACTACTAACCAACTTGCTTTAATATTAGCTATGATGTTTTGCTTTAGAGGTTAACGTTATTCTCTAGGCTAACTAACTTAAGAAGGAGATTTATAAGCCAGTTACTATTTTTCAGTAGGTTACTTATGTATATTAGTTGACTATTTTTATATGGGTCTATAGTTATCAGTTATCCTTTAACTTACATTCCTTGTTTGGTTATTATTTGCATAACTATGTTTTCTCCATTATTTATGTTTTACTAAAGGAATTTATAATATTTGTTAATCTTTTAGCTTACATTGCTTGCTTGACTATCCTTTAGCTTCTACAATTTTCTATAATTTTATAATGAATGGCTTCATTCTAGGTTCATATATTCCTACTTAGAGCTCCATGCATCATATCTTGAACTTTCATTATGCTTGATTGATTGTTGATTCACGATAAATATATTTGGAATTGGCACATGTATTATTGTAATTAGTTTCAACCTTGTTACTCTTTTGGGCCTCATGTTGGTTAAATATTGATTACCTGATTTTCAGAAATATATACCATAGAGTGATTCTCAAAAGAGGTTATACTTGGAGTGATAAGTATTGATAATTTGTCATAGTGAACACTAAGCCAATAAGCACTATGCTAGTGAAGCTAATGCAGATCTTCAATAAACCTTGAGAAGTTTGTCAAAGACCAAATTTAAATGAGTTTGCATATGGTTTTAATCGTAAAGATTTTTTTTGTGTTATTGTTAGTTTCAAGATAATGGAGGCTTTATTTATTTCAATAACTTCTGCAATATGAATTTATTTTTGATGGCTATAGGAGGTATACTCCTGACTTGCCTTGTGCCAAGATGATGTTGGCAATGGTTACAACAGTTTGAACTTGCAGGCAAATTTTCCTTTGACATATTCTATATGTGATCAAAGTCAATATGATTACTTACCTAACATGGGACAACCAAAATCTACTAGTGCTAATGCGTCAAAAGATGGCAATTCAAGAATGCCCCTCATGCATAGATTTGTAGGCTCATTAGCTAGATAATTTGTATAAATTGCCCCAGTTCTAAATGACATTTTTATTCAACATTAAAAAATTGCATTTCTCTGTGATGTGATCTAATAAAGCATTCACAAATAATATAAATTACAATTTCCTTATTAGTAAGATTGATATCGTTAATTGACACATAAAAGCTTATGTCTTTTCTTTTCAATTTCTGCATATTTTATTATATACAACTTCAATAACATCATAACACATGGTAGTGTGTTCCAACATGCATAAAGAGGTATATTTGTATTTAGCTAATAGTTATATTTACCTTGTGCTTATAACAGATCCTTCAAGTTACTATTGAGTTTTGTATAGAAAGTTTCCTCTTAAATTTCCCGATATTGGCATTTAACTGCATTGGGTTTATACTAAAAGTGTCAATGTCTTCATCCTGATTGATTAGAGACATGCTAGTGTGTTCCTACAAGCATAAAGAGATATATTTGTATTTATCTAATAGTTATATTTTCCTTGCACTTCAAATTTAGTTTTACGTAAATATAACATATTGATAGGATTTGTGTATTAGTTGACTAGGCTAAGTAGTAGTAGATATGTTTCCATATATATATAACATGTTAAATATGAATAGGCCAAGATGCTTCATCATTATCTTGTTTTTCTTTTTATGAGTGCAATATTTATATATTTTATATAAGATTGGGACTAATTTGGATTAATTTTATAATTTGACATTTTTTTTAGTTTCTTATTATATTTAGGGACCTTTGATTAGGTTGATTCTTATACCATTGGAAATCTAAGAAAGAAGCCTAAAATTGTTATGAAGAGTCTCAAGTCTAGTTTAATGTTTAGTGGGTCAAAATCAACTCAAAAATTGAAATAAAGTGCTAATTTGTTGATTCTAAACTAATTATGATATTTTTATTATATCTAAAGCTCCAGTCCTTCATATGGTGGAAACCTAAGCCCATTAGATAGTTAAGATTCACATCAACAAGTTTCATGTAGGGTGCAAGGTCCAACTGTGATGTTTAGAAGGAGTTACAGGGCTGTGAATCTAAAAGGCATCTATTACAGGTTGGTCTACTCTAGAGAGCTTATTTTGGGGTTTAAGTTATAAATTGAGTTAGAAACCTCCATTTTGAATGAGGTCTGAGCCATTGATTACTAAGAAATAGGGTTATAATTCTCATGAAATAACAAAATCCAATTATGCTTTTATTTAACTCAATTCAGCATTCCATATAGAAAAAAAGAGAACTAAAAGAAAAGTCTAGCTAAAATACTTGGAAGGTAGATTCTTTCTATTTCTCTAATTTTGTGAAGAAGGTGGAGCTCTCCCAAGGTAAAAATACTAGCTTATTTTAGGTTTTTTCCTTTCTTTTATTTTCATTTTTAATTCTCTTGTAATAAACAGCTAAACTTGTAACACCTGAAAAATTCAGAAAAATAAAAAAAAGAAGATTTAAAAATAAAAATAAAATTAAAAAGGACTAAACTAGAAAATCAGTAAGGATGAAATTGAAAAGATTTCTGGACGATGGGCCTTAGTTGAGGCGGTACAAAGTTTTGGGGCCAAAGTAAGGTCGGTGCAAAAGTGGGGGGGAGGGGTAAAATGTAAAATATATAAATATTTTTATTTTATAAAAATGGCAACTGGCCCCCCTTCTTCACGGCCTTCTTCTCCCGTAAGCTTTCTTCTTCTTCTTTGGCCATTTCTCCAGTCAATTTTAGAGCTTTTCAGAGCTCTTTGCAAGGCCGGTGAACATCTGGCTAATTGAAGCTCTCCGATGGCCAGCTTTGGCCGATGAAAGCCCCAGCCCCCTGAAACCCAGCCTCCTCATTTGACTTCATTTTTTGGCTTCATCTTCTGGGTTTCAATTTCGAGCTTTATCCAGAAGCTTGCCACAGTGCCGGTGTAACTCCGGCATCTGCTGCGTCCCAATATTGTACAATAAGTTTACAGTCGAGAGGAGCTTGCTTGAGCTAATTTTCATAGAGTTCCTTCTTCTGGCTGAAGCAAAATCTCGATTGTGGGGAAGGTTTCAATCAATCAAAAACAGTGATTTCGGCAAGTTAACTCCATCTGGGCCCTTCTTTCCTTCTTTCTGGCTGTTCTTTTTGGTTGAGTAAACTCTTGAAAGCATGGGCTCGGCTCCCCTATTTCTCAACTGGTTCGGCCAGCCATGGAATCTGACCATTGGCGGTGTTTTGATCGATGGCGAGCTGAGGGTAGCCACTTTAGGACTCGATAAGTTATCCTAGATCATTAATTTTATTCCATAGTGCTTCAATTGAAAGTTGTTAAGAAAACTCATTTAAATAATTGGAAATGAATAGTTAGTAAAAAGGGAAATTTCTGGGTAATTTGATTCTAAATATGTTTTTGGTAAAGTATAGATTCAATTCTGCTTAATGTTTCTTCAAGTTATATAATCCGAATGTGAGTTTATAGTCTATTTTGCTTATATGTGTAAATTCTAGTTGTTGTCTGGTTTGTTGTATGTTGTATGAATTATTGGTTGCCATGTAAATTTTGGTTGCTGTTTGTTGAATAGTTTTAGCTGTTGTATTCTGGGTTGCTGTATACTTCTGGTTGTTGTGTTAATTTTGAATTGCTGTATACATGCTAGTTGCTGTATAAATATTGAGTGCTGTGTAAATACTGGATTTGCTGTGGCTATATAAAAATTTAGGTTGGTTGCTGTACAAATTTCGCTTGCTATAAGATTTGTAACTTGGATGTGGGTGAATAGTCGTACCCTTGCAAATGATGTATTATGTTGAATAGTAAAGTAATAATTTCAGTATCTTGAAATACCGATGGTGAGCTATTTTGAGGTATTATCTGTATATAAAACATATACTTTTACCTTAAATAATATGAGACCTGGGTTCACTGGAAACCTATTGGTAATCTGGTAACATTTGTAAATAGCCTATATGGCTAGATAATACAGAAAGAACAGCCTGTATGGCTGGCAAGTACAAAAAGGAAATAGCCTGAATGGCAGTGACAGCCCAAGGGACGATAATGAGAAATAACAATTAAATATAAGTATATGATACGAATACATAGTACAAAAAGAAATACTAATAATACCATGGTTACCAATAAAAGTTCCTTGGAATCTAGGAGGTAATTGTAAAGAGTTACGCCCCAGCATCCCACATCGGCTAAGTCGAGATCCGGGGAAGGCCATATAAGGGGGGGTGCGCCCCTTATACTCTGAGGGCCCTTTTGGGGCAAGTATTGCCCCAAGAGGACAAAATCGTGCGGGCTCGGCCCAAAGCGGGCAATACCTCAGAGTGGAAACCTTCATTGGTATCAGAGCCGAGATTGGCCTCTGGTCTGATGGGTCGGGGGGGATGTAAGGAGTTATGCCCAGCATCCCACATCGGCTAAGTCAGGATCCGGGGAAGGCCATATAAGGGAGGGTGCACCCCTTATACTCTGAGGATCCTTTTGGGGCAAGTGTTACCCCAAGAGGACAAAACCTTGCGGGCTCGGCCCAAAGCGGACAATACCTCGGAGTGGAAACCTTCAGTAATATTTGTCATATAATGTATTTAACATAAGTAAATTCACTAAGGATCCATTGGTAATTCCGTGGCAACCCGCAAGTGCACCTGTATATATATGTTCTATAGGAGCAATAAGGGGGTGATCTGAATCGGTGTTATTTGGTTGGATTTAGATATCTGTCTTGGTTCTTTGTTAGAATCCTTTGGGTCCAGAACCACTGGTTATTCACAGGAAACCCTCGGGTGCACTTGTGACCACCCAGTGTCTGTTGGAACAATAAGGGGGAGGGTGTAATAAAATGATATATCTGAATGGAGTTATGAATCATATAGGGGCGATCTGATCGGTACTGGTTATCTATAGGAATTATCTGGATCTAATCAACAGTCCTTAAAGAAAAAGAAATATATTTTGAATTACAAAGAAACAAGATAGTAAAAGTATAAATAGTGAATAATAATAA
>JANHAO010022238.1:0-12266 GCA_026873985.1 Saraca asoca
TTTAAGATGAAAAAAAAATTTAATATTATTTATAACTTTGTCATTAATGAAAATAAGTTTTCTTCTTATTTTTTGAAAAAAATCTAAAAACAGATATATACAAAAACAAGAGAAAAATAATATTTTACTGTTTCCTGAAAACTATTTTTAGTTACAGTTTTAGAAAAACAGTTTTTGAAAACAGGCTGTCAAACAGATTTTTTTATTTTCAGAAAATAGAAAAATAAAAAAACTATTTTTGAAAAAAAAAAAAAAGGCTTCCTAACAAGGCCTTTGTTTTTATTGCCCTTACTGGGTATGAAATCTTAACTGCTTTGTTTGTTGCTTTGGTGCTTTATCCCATTATTTATATATCTTTGTTTGGTGATTGCAATGTGTGTCTCTATGCATGTAGGAATTAAATTCTGACTCAAAAATCAATTTTAAAGTATTATATATATTATTATGTTATTAAAAAATTATTTAAATTTTTTATCATTAATAAAAATTCTAAATTATTTTTATTTTTTAAATAACGTATTATTTTCTTATTTAATAATAATAATATAAAATATTTTACACTAGGTGAAATTTAAACTTGTCATAGATCATTTGTATATCTTATACCATCAATGATAATGAATTTAAGTCGAAGGGATAAAAAGGAATTAATAAGCAACTTCTAAGTGTGCATTGTGCCTACAGAGTTTTCCCTTACATAAATATAAGCAACCATTTTTTAAATATAAGCAACTTCTACGTGCGTCTGTACAGTCAGCAACCATTTTTAAAATAAAAGGGTCCGAATTCAAAAAGTTGCCCGTTACCAAAATTGCCCATATTCCCTCCCGCTTCTCTCCTCCATACATGTTCCGCAAAGCTAGGGTTTTAGTGTTGCTGAATTTAAATTTCTGTCCCTTCAGCTCTTACAATCCAACTCCATGCTTTGGAACTCAAACCCCACAGGCCTACGAGTTCACAGCACAATTGTAATTCAACCAAGACACTGAAACTCTATCAAACTCTCATAATTCATTTTTGTCTCTCACACCTTTTTAAAAATGAACCAAGCTCCATTGAAACCCGCCCAAAATCCGAACTCCCATCAAGCAACACCATACCAATCCATGCTCAATGAATCCATCAATCATTTCTTCGCCAAATACCGCAATGGCATCACTGATTTTCGCGATTTCAGTACCATTTTTTCCCGATTGCTGCAGAATATGCCCGACCCGCCAGTTCAATTCATCTGGTTTTACTCAGCCCTCGCGTTTCACACAGCCAAATTAGAAGTACAGAGAGAACCTTTAAGAAGATCATCAATATCTAGAGACTTATTCCAATTGCTAGTGTCTTTTTCGGATTATTGCAGTTCGATGAAACGAATCGGTATTCTCGCTCCTGTTGTTTATGAATTATATCGTTTGGTGCTCGAGGAGAAAGAGTCGAAGAGTGAGGTTGAGGGCTTGTTAGACGGGATTATCAGCTATTGTAGCATCTTTTGTAGTAAAGAGCTTCACAAAGACGATGATGGGATGACGGGTTTGGACCCGGGTTTTTTGGACGTGATACCTGTTTGGATAGTTGATCAATCTGCGGTTGTGGATAATTTGAAAGCATTTTTTCCCATTGTTACTGATCAGTTTCGGGAGGGAATAAAAATGGGAGGTAAAATTGGTTACTTAGCTGGTATTGTTATGTGTGAAGCTCTTTTGTTGAAATTGTGCTTGAAGTTCGAGTCAGGGATTACTAAAGCCGAGCAGGAGAAGATTATGCTCAGTTTGGCAGTTCAGACCATAGCTGGGTTTCGGAATTTTTACTTTTTGGGTAAGAACTTGACTCTACAAATAGAAAATTTAAATTGCAATTTGAGTTCTATTGTCTATTTTGATATCGTCATGCAGTTAAATTACTAATGGACATGAAACTATTAAGGAATAAGGGTTCTGGAGGCCGAAGCTTGAGGAAATGCACTTTCATTTGTTTATCCGTATTGGCATTTTTAATAATTGAGTTTATTTATATATTATTTGAACATTAACCGAAAGTTTATTATATTCTTATACTGACCAAACTAATCTGATGATTATGTACCAACATGTGTTTAGTTTCAATTCAATCCCTTCTTTATCCTTATCTCTCTTCTTTTCAGCCTGACATTGTTGCACCATTCTTGTGCTTCCTGTGGTGGTCGCTTTCTAGTTTTCATGTTTGTACTTGCTGATTTCTCATTGCTGCATATCAGATACCCTTTTCAGGATGATGCTAGAGCCAGTTTTGCCAGTGATCTCCCTAATGGTCAGTATGATATCTTCTTGGTCATGCTTTGAAATTAAATGTTTTTACAATTAGGCAAAGCACCTTCTCCGTCAGGTGATGTACGGTCTCAAAGCTAAGGGTCAATAACTAAGAATAATTTCAAACTGCTCAGAAGAATGAAGATGACTTCTGTGTCTTGGCACAAGGCATATGTTTAATAGATGCTTTTCCTCTATAGATGTTAGCCTATAAGATGATAAAGAAGTGTACTTTTTGGTTGCCATGCTATAACAAATTTCATTCATTAGAATAAAATTATAAATGGGGAAGCTGTGGTGTCACATAACGTTCACATTAGATAACCTTTATAAGATTATTTAGATAAGGCCAGGAATTAAAAATTTCACAACATTGGAAATTTATCATTTACATCTTAGATTCATAGCTTATTTCTGTTGACCCCTTTTGGTAAGATGATTTTAGTTCATTAAATTGGATATTTGTGAATAGTTCCTTAGCTGTGATTTTCACCATGTTGTCCTTGAAAAAGGTTAGCTACTCATCGTATCCATTTGCCATAATTCTGTGAACATCAGAGAGTCCAATTCTAGGCAACCTTGTTCTCTCGGTAATTTCGGCTCCTAGTCTTATGGAAAGGTTTTGCTTTCCTGCACGAGACCTTTTCAGATTCTAACTAACTACCTTTTTTTTTTTTTTTTTTTTTCAGGGTTTGGAAAATGAGGTTCTATTAAAAGAAGTCCTCTATAATGCTGCAATCATGGTAGATTTTTCATTCATTAGCCCTCAAACAGGGGTTCCAATACATGCAAAAAGCATGAAGGATTTTGCTGTAACATGGTTGTTTATTTCTGATTTAGCTGTACAGTCTGCGAGGTATGAGAAATGGCTTTTGTGGTTGTGATGGAGCAAGGGGGTTCTAGAATGCTTCGGCTGATAAATATCCTAATCTGATTGATCACAGGGAAAAAGGTGATCAGGAGAAAACAATGTCTTGTATGAATGCCTTCTCTAGATCCTGCATACCCCTTCAATTGATTAATTGGATTACCAGTCAAAGTGGTGCGAGCGAAAAGATTAGCGGACCAAATGTTTTTACTCCCTCAGCTTTTATAAGTATGTTCATTATCTCTATGCTACTGTGTTTTGCTTACTGGGCAAAGATTCGGAAGCTCTAGCAAACTTGTGACTGTTATGATTCTGATTAATTTTTATTTTTTATTTTTTATAATATGCTTCTGCTATATGTTTCAAAAGTTTAGCAGACTATACTAGTGAATTTGGCAGCACTTTAACTTCGCTCATTCAGAGTGGATTTGACTGAGACAAATTGGCCATTTCGTGGACTTCCATTTCTTTTGTTTGTCTGCAAGAAGTTTTCTTTCTGTTTTCACAGCCCATCTCATAAAAATTTTCTAACTATTGGTGATTTTTATCATCAGAGTGGCTTCTAGTTGTTCACGATCAAGGATTGACAGTTTTTGATGGTGACACTGCCAATCTCCATTCAAAAGCAAAGTTTTGCAAATCAAGAACTGAGTTTATGCTCCCAGCAATCAAAGACAACAATCTGGACAATAATCTCTTCTCTAATTCTATTAATGTATGGGCAAAGGAAGATAAATTTGACCATGATACAGAGATGGTTGATTCAATGGACACTGGGATTTTGACTGCTGATGATACGATGATCCCCAGGAGCACTGATGGGACCAGAAAACGCAAAGAAGGGATTGAGGATGAAAGTAGAACACAGGTGAAATATATGAGATGCCATTTTCATGAGAATTCATCGAGAAAAAACTCAATTGTATTTGGGCAACAATAATACCTTGGATAGTGGAAGCAAGGTGGATAATCTAGCCATTGATTAGCTTTTGGAAGTTTAAAAAACAATGATGTAAACTTGTGAGCCGGGCCAGCACATGTTTGATGGCCAGAGCCACATCCTGATATAGAGATCTCCCATGTGAATTTAGAAGTTCCTTCAACCATAGTGTTCCATAGGTAATGTCTTTAGTTTTCCTTTCTCTTAACCCCAATCTTTTAAGAGGAATGTTACCACTAACTTGTTTGAACTTGCGGTGAAATCAGTCATAGGCATATTCCGGTGGAGTTTATTTTGGGTTTGAACTAGATAGTTCCACACCCCGCTCCCCCGGCGGGGGGTCTCTCGCTTACTCCTAAAAATTAATTGGTTTTACTCTATTATGTGTTGTTGGAAATTGGAAGACGGGCGGCGTCATAGGATGTTTCCCCTGCATGAAACAATATATTGGGATGGAGATTTTACTCAGTTTATTACTTACAATGCTTCTGCAAACAGCAATCTCCTTACTGAATGTTCGTGTTTGGTTTAAGGGAAAATGAAATTCTAGCATATTTTTTAATTCCATATCCTCCACAATCGTATAATACCAACTTGGATTTGTTTAAATCTCATATTAAGGCGAAATCCATCTTGGTTGACCGAGGCTTTTTAACTTTGTTTTCCTCCATATTCATATTCGTGAACATTTAGAAGGTAATATAATGCAGCGATGGTAATTGTTATACATTGGGAAAAGCCTTTATTAAATATAGAAGTGGGCACTTTTACCATGAATATTGACATGGCAGGCAAGCCTGTGATTGGAACCCTTGACTTAGTTTGTCAATTATGGCATTACATTAGAAGCACATTTCTAAATATAGCATGACATACAGAGCATTATGTATAATAATTAGATAGAACATGCCTACGTGGCTTCTATGGCTGCTCTCCATTCCTCCTCCATTTCGACAATAATTTTTATGTTGTAATTAAATTAAATAAATTATATCAATTAATTGTGTTAAAAGGTGACATAGCTCAAAGCATATTGGTCCCCAGTCGATCGACTAGTGATCGATCAACTAATGATTGGTAGAGTTGGTGCAGCCTAGATCGCCCTGGTTGATTAGTTATTTCTATAGTCAAACGACCTAGAACTTTCTAAGGAAGAATTGAGTGAACTAAACTATCTTAATTAGTATCTGAAAATAAGCCAGTTAATCGGTTATACACCATTTAAGTTTCGAAAATAACGAGCAACACCCACAATTTATAGTACATCGAGTTAATCATAAGAAAAAATCACATAATACATAGCAACCAAATCGTATATAAAGGCAACCAAGTCATTCACATAGATAATTATGATGTGTTCATGCAAGTTGAATAAATACAGATGAATGCAGCGAAAAGTAAATAAATTATGTGGGACAATATTTTGATTGAAGAAGGGTTACTTCTTTATTCATATTTAAAAGTCTCAATAAAGACTCTCAAGTGTGTAGGGGACAAGTGTGTAATGGAGGCTCATAGCCACATACTCGATCCCTTAAATGAATGCCTTGGTGCCCACCTTGAGTCACCAAACGCTTCCCTCTAAACAGCATTTTAAGTTAGAGTCCAAATGGTAGGAATAGACATACTTTTTTCAAGTTGATATAAGGACTTTTCTCCTAACTCTTAAGGGTTTTAATGCGCTACAGCATATTAATATGAAGATAAAAATCTAAGGATCATAATCATGTACTTATCAACTCGCATAGGACAAATTATCTTAGTCAAAATTATATAAACACCCTTAAAACAAGGAAAAATCCAAAAAATAATCTATGTGAGCATTTTCTCTCAAATTCGTACCACATGATGTTCGCTTCACACTTAATTTTTATGCCATGTTTTGTCATAATCTGAGCATATTTACCTACAAATTTGCTCACAAGTCCTAAACTATGACATTTTTCCCCACTTGAAAATGTCGATGCCTCATTGATGACTCAATTAGACATAACATCAATAAAATCTTCAGTCTACTTGCCTCAAGCTCTTCCCTCAACTTCTTCTCTACTTGTCTCTTTGCATTTCACCAATGTTTTGTCTTCAACACTTCAATTTGACACTACTTCTTGAAAGTCTTTGATATGCTCCTCTTTAGCTCTTCTTAAGCTTTCTTCGGCTTGTCTCCTTGACTTATTGTTGATGATGAAAATGACTTGTCTTCATAACTCTTAAGTTAATTGTCTTTGTAGCTACGTAGTAGCTAGGCATTTGGGGTGTGCCTACTACCAACTGGTCCTACATCTAATGTCCCATACCACCGATGTGAGAAACACAAGTTTCATAGATTGTTTAGGTAAAAGTATCACCTCTTGCCGATAAAACATGACTTACTTGCAAGTCTCATACCTTGCTCACAAGTCTGCTCGCGTGGTTTTTCAACTTTCTATCATACTTTGCTACGTACTCTACTATTTCAATAACGCTACTCCTCAAACATGGACTCAACACTCGATTGGTGCCTTTACGATCACTCAAACTTGATACTTCAATGATATCCCCTTACCATGACTAATAGGGTTGAACAAAAAGTTATTCTTCACTATTGTTCTAGCTTTCCACACGCTCGTTCTCTTGAAGGTCATTGCCACAAGCTCATCTTATGACTAAACTCCAGCACTCTCAAAGCAATGTGAACTAATGCTGCAAGTTGGTTCTCGTGACTAAGTGAATGGTTCTACATGCAAGAACTTCACAATTAGATATAATAAAATGTAAGTGTTAGGCAGTTGCTCCTCGAACACATTACGCCCTCTGGTTTCTCGATAGACTCCTCCTTAAAAGGATCTGCCTGTTTTACACATCTCTCTTGATGTGCCTTCTTCACTACCTCCTCTATTCTTATATGAGTTGGTACCTTTAAACCCTCACAGCTTCTTACATGAGTAGGTCCCCTATAGGGATGAGATTTACCACACTTTGTTACTGTCTCGCTACTCTTGCGAATCTAGGAATCAGATTGCACTGATCCTAGCGTAAGACTTGTCCTTCTTATCAAAACCTTTTTCATTACCCTCGTCACCATGTTTTGCTTCCTCTTAAAGTTTGGCTTGTAAGGCACTTAACACAGCCTTTTGTGGACATTCTACCACTCTATGAGGCCCATTGCATAAGAAGGAGGCTAAGGTCTTGGACTTCCCTTTGTTGATGGATGTTCGAGATGATTTTGAAACTTGCAAGTGGGGAGACATTGCATTGCCTCCTTCTTCACTCTTAGAATTTTCACCCTTGCTTGATTGGTTATCATCAGTGGTATTTGAGCCCCCTTCTATGGGACTTGCTTAGAGGAAAGCTAATGCCATAGTCAAATAAGCGTTCAGCTACAGTCATTGCTTCCTTGAGGCTTTTGACTCTCCTCTTTTGGAGTTCTATGACAACTTCTTACGATAGACCCTTTATGAACCAGAATAGCTTATTCTTTTCAATCATGTCCCTTATATCCAACATAATTGTCGTGAACATCTTCACATAGTCTTGAACTGATCCTATCTATCTTAACTCTCATAATTTCCATCGAGCCAGATAATCTACATTCTTAGGATAGAAATGTACCTTCAATTCTTGCTTAAATTCTTCCTAAGTATTGATACTACACATTTCTTCCTGAATCACTTAGTATTTAGTCCTCCACCAGGCCTTAATGTTTTATGTGAGAAACATGGTGGCTTGGTTCAGCTGTTATTCCTTAGAAGCAATGACAGCAACTTAGAAATATTGGTCCATATCAAGCACAAAATTCCCAAACTTTTGTGCAACTCTCTCCCCCACATATAGCCTTAGTTAGAGGATTTTCACTTTTCCCATTAGCTCTAGGGCACCACCCTATTGTGAATCGTTCTCGATGGCCATAATCAATACTTTCACTGAGGTTGCTTTGTCATTTATCTTAGCATGAAGAGTTGCTACTACATTCTTCACCTCGTTGGTAAGGTTTTTCATAACATCCATAAAATCCTTTTGATTGTTCTCAATCGCAACAAGCCGCTCACCAAATTGCAGAGATTCACAAGTTCTTGTACCTTCACGTGCCTTCAACTTCCTCATTAGCTCTGAGATTTGAGACTTGATGCTTGAGAGATTCCTAATTCTTGGCCCTTCAAAAGAGTTCAAGGATCTCTCCGTTTTCCAAATTTCTTATAGCCTCAACTGCTCTTTCAAGATTCCCAATTGCTGCATCAATTGCATCAAAGTGGTTAGCAGATGTCATTTTCTTTGACATAATGATGTATTAATAGAGTATAATGGAAAACAAAGAAGTGCGGTCTCAACCACGCTCTGATACCAAACTATTATGGTTTGGTAGCTCAGTTGTTAAAATGTGCAATGCTTAGACTCTTTGCTTAACACTTAATCAATTAGTATCTAAGAATAAGCCGCCAGCTAATTGATCATACACCATCTGAGTTTCAAAAATGAGGGATAACACCCACAATTTATAGCATATTGAGTCAACTATAAGCATAAATCACATAGCACATAGCAACCAAATTGCATATAAAGGCAACCAAGTCATTTACATAGACAATCATGATGTGCTCATGCAATTCTATAAATACAAATGCATACGGCCGAAAGTAAATAGATTTTATGGGACAATATTTCAATTGAAGAGGGCTATTTCTTTATTCACATTTAAAAGCCTCGATACAAACCCCTGAATGTGTAGGGAAGGCTCATGGCCATACGCTCAGTCCCTTAGATGAATGCCACGATGCCCACCTTGGGTCATTGAACACTTCCCCCCAAATAGCATTGTAAGCCAAAGCCCAAATGATAGAAGTAGACATACTTTTTCTGAGTTGACATAAGGACCTTTCTCCTAGCTCTTAAGGGTTCTAATGTACCACAACATATCAATGTGAAAACAAAAATCTAAGGATCACAACCATGTACTTATCTACTCATACTAGACAAGTTACCTTGGTTAAAATTATATAAACACCCTCAAAACAAGGAAAAATTTGAAAAATAATCTTTGTGAGCATTTTCTCTCAAATTTATGCCACATGATCTTCTCTTTATACTTAATTTTTGTGCCAAATTTTGTCTAAATTCGAGCATATTTGCTTATCAAATTTGGTCACAAGTCCTAAATTGTGACACCAAGGGAGCTCATAAGATAACGACTGAATTGGAATGTAACAATTTGGTAGAGTAAGTTCGTTAGCTCAGGGAGTAGCTTAATGCTCTTCATTGCACCCAGGCATAGTTGACTCTACCTCTGCTACCTTTTGGCACTTCAAGCCCTATTTTCAGGGAAGTTGGTTTGACTACTGCACTTGTAGCTCAGGTGATACCTCCCCAATCTCTTTCTGAACATCAACTTTCATTAACCCCTACCACCTCCCTTGCCAGCATTTTTTGTAATTCCTATTGCTTTTCAGCAAGGAATTGTTTACCTACACCTACCTTTCACCCCCATGTCCCATTCCCTTAAACCTCTTAAATCCAAACATCAATTGGACCCTTAGTCCCAAATATTTCCTTTGCTTTGCTGCATATGGTGGACATCTGCCACAATCTCCTTCGCATTCATGAGCCATAAGACCCGATGAGCCTTATTATAGATCTCACCCAAAAATCCAAATAATTATCCTCTTACCAGGAAGAAAGCTACCTTTTCTTAGCATTTGTGATGGCCACTCCACTGCTTGCTCATTTCAAGCCCATGTCCCACAAAGACCCTTATAATGGCACAATTTATTTGAAAAAGCACCTGGAGGCCTTTCGTGTGTTCATGTTGCTGTCAAGCGCTCCAGATGTTATAATGATTAAAGCTTTTTCTACATCTTTCAAGAAAGCTGGTTTGCGATGGTTCACAACTTTGCCAATGCAATCGATCAATAATTTTTGACAATTGATTGATGCATTTTCTATGTATTTTGCCACCAATAGGGTTCTCTGGAAGACGTCAACTGCTTTGGTTAACTTTTAACAAGGATGGCAAGAAAGTCTTAAAGAGTATTTGGATTGTTTTAATACATTCACATTGAAAATTTGGGATCTTAATGAGGGAGTTGTAATGCCTTAAAAATAAAAATAAATAAGAAATACTTTTCAAAAGGACCATAATGCAGTTTCAAAGATTTTTGTTAGGGTTGTAACATAATTTTACCTTTTCAGGAGGACCTTATTAAAGATAGTGAAAAATTGATGGGGGTCAAAGTGTAATTTATCCCTTTTCTTTTATGATATATAATTTTTCCAACCAGCCTTCTTCTCATGCACTCCAAAATTTTCCTAATTTCTCTTTCCTGTTTCACATCTGCTCTGACGATCTGCTGCATTCCAACTTCCTGTTGTCGTCTAGCAAGTTTTTGGTGGTCCTCCATCGTCCTTATTCTTCTTTGGCATCTTCCCTTTTGCTATCAACCAACAACGTCCTCTCTCCCCTGTTTCAATGTCTGTTTGGCCGACACTCTAACCAGTTTACTGATGAAGCTTCTGTTGGTGCCGAGTTGGCTACCGGTCCTTTAGACTATGGTTCGCATTTTTAGAACAAAAAATTTATTTTATAGTAATCTTACTTCAAGATTTCAAGAATTTTATTTGAAACCTTCATATTTTATTGTTGATGGAAGTTTAAATTCTTCTTGTTATTTTGCTTCAGTGATATTCCCATTGGAGAACTGAGTTCATCAACATCAAATTTTTGAGTTCTAGTTGATTATCCAAGTAGGTAGTTCTACAGTTAATTTGAAAATTTTTAGCTTCAAATACTATAGTCAAATATCAACATAAGATAGTTGTGCTTAAGTAAAGGACTTCAAATTTAAGTCCAAGGATTAATTTTAATACTAATTATACTTGAATAAGCTAAGTGATTTGAATTCTCAAGTTGGGTGACTTTGCACTTTGTGATCTTTCCCTTGGAAAATTTGACCAATTGAAAAGTCCTTAAGGTGACTAGATGATCCTACTTTTTATAGGAAATCCCATTTCAAAATAATTTTATTATATGAAACATTTTGGTTTTTATTGAATAATTTAATTTTTCATTGATGCTTGCTTACTTTGAAAACTATATTGTATATTGTATATATGGAAATGAATGATGAAATTATGCATTTTAGAATAAATGATTTTATGTTGATATTTATTGAATACATGAAATTTATGTTACCAAGAATATTTAATTATATGTTCCAATATTTGATATTTTGACATGAATAAAATATCTCGTATTTGTGAATTGACTTGATAGCATGATATTTTTCTGAATGCTTGATTATTTGGAATTCTAGATCCATTGGTAATATCCTGAAAACCCTCAAGTATACTTATGATTAGTATATTTGCTGGAGGAATAAGGAAAGGGATATATGAGTGGCGTAATAAGGTAGGTGGAGATATGCGATACATTTGATATGATATTTGATTTGGTGGTCTTGGATTTGACCTTGACCTGAAAAAGGGATTTGACCTTGATTATATTTGTTTGATTGAATCAGGGATTTGACCTTAGTTCCCATATTTGATATTTGTTAGGCTGGTTACTTGTAGGAATTACTCTTTGGATCCTAATAATATTTGGATAAAATCATTGTTATGAAGTATTTTGCTATTTGAGGATTGGTAACTTTTAGAAAAGGAAAACTATATTACACTTCCCTTTGTTTACACTACAATGATTATTTTTATAGCATTATACGTTGTACATATTTTTTTTTTTTTGTGGAGTAAGAGAAAAAAATTTAGTTTTTGTGAGATTATTTGCTTGCCGAGTTTCCATGAAACTCACTCTTTTCTTCTTTATGTTTTTTAGAGTCAGAAGATACTCCTATTGTCCCTCCACCCCATCCTAGTTTAGGATCTACTCATTGATCAAGTAGATCATGTCTTGTGGAGATTAAAGGTATATAAGTGGTGTAAACATTGGCAGTTGGTATAGTGGTAATACATATATTTTTGGTTTGAATGAAGCCCAATAGGAATAGTCTTATGTTGTCTGAGTTGTTGTGAACTTGATTTTGTTGTACAGGTTTTATATAGGACCTGTAGTATGATAAGTAGAAAATGTACCTATAAAAATACTTGATTTTACCTCTTAATTAATCATTAACTTGTGGTTTTTGTCTATCTTTTCCTTTAGTTTGTTAGTTTAGTTCTAGATACTGCTGTAGTTTGTTAATTGTGTTTC
>JANHAO010022239.1:0-12261 GCA_026873985.1 Saraca asoca
AAAATCTTATAGTTCTCTAATAGCAAATTATTTCATAATAACCATTTTATTCAAATACTGATAGGATCCAAAAGAGCAATTCCTACATGCAACTAACCTAATAGAAATCTCCATATCCATCCAAACACACCAATCTGATACTCAGATGTTAGATATTCTCCCCCTTATTACTCTAACAGAAATTCTAATCACAGGTGCACTTGAGGGTTTCCAAGGAATTACCATTGGATCCCAATGCTAAGTAATAGAATGTGCAGAAAAATAATGTTATACGCAATATTTTGCTCATGTCAGAAACATTAAATATTGGAACATACCATCAGTTTCAAAAATAATAAACAAAAATGAAAATGCATAATTTGAGCATGACCAACCATATCATGAATACATATAGTGAGTATAATACTTTCAAAGCTAGATTGGTATATACAGAAAATCCCATTATTTAAAATGATTTATATATTTCATAGAATAAAATTATTTTATGTTTACTCATGGGATTAATTAGTGAGGAGGATTGTCCACTCACCTTAAACACTCATTAGGATAATCTATTTACTCCTTATAATGCTAAATCCTTCAATAGAAATTTCTCTGAAGCAAGACAATACCAAACAACAAGAATATTTCAGATTTCTCATAGCTAGCACAGTAAAGGTTTTAAGGGAAATTTCTTGCAAACTAGTTACAAGATTGCTATAGAATAAATTTTTTATTCTAGGATTACTCACCACCCTTCAAAGTGCCGGTGGGGAGCTCGATCGAAGTTGGAGTGCCATCGGTGAGTCTATAAGAGCCATTGGCAGAAACTACATTATTAAGAGTTTCAACATAAATATCTTGAAAAACTAGCTGTGGGATTACTATAAAATAAATCTGATGATTTAGGAATACTCACTAGGGTCCAAAGTATTGGTGACTAGCTTGCTACTGGCAAGTTGAGGGAGGAATCAGCCGAATCAAGTCCGAAACAAAGGAGGAAGTTGCCATAAGCTAAACCAAGAAGAAGGATCACCACAGAAGAGAGGAAGAAGAGCTCATGGTGACCAGAGTAGCCAGGCAGCGATGGTGACCATGGTTCAAAAACTCACCAACGAAGGGAGGAAGAAGACATAGCAAGACTTCGGGCAGTACCGACTTTCCAGTGTTGGTGAAGGAAAGACCCACCGAAAGAAGAGGGGAGGAAGGTGGTGGCCGAAGTAGAAGATCACTAGAGGAGAACGCTGCAACCAGAAGCTTCGAGAGAGAGAGACTATGTTCAGAGAAGAAGAAGATAGCACCAAAGAAGGTGAGCACTAGCCAGCCGGAATCTCGTCAGAATCACGGGAGAAGATGACCAAAGAAGGAAGAGGCCGAATGCGGTCACCACAGAGCAGAGGGAGGATGAAACTTTGGGAATGTTGGAGAAGGAGCCAGGGTGGGGAGATATGTACATAAGGCTAAATGGGAAAATTTGTACTTTGACCCCAAAACTTTTCATCGACTTCAAATAGGTCCTTCTAGAAATTACAATCTGGTCCTAACAAATTTTAAACTCTTCAATTCAGTTCCTTAGCCACCTTTAACTTTACTCTTTTTTTTCTTTTCTTTTGAGGTATTACATAAGTTGGCCTTGTGCACCAGTTCAGCAGGCAAACATATTCTATTTGACACAAAACTTGGTGAATAAATCAAGCATAGTATGAAGATCTTCTATCATGAATTTGAAAGCAATCTAACTTGTGTATTATTTTTCCAATTTTTCCCCATTTTAGGGTTATGTATCTAATTTCAACCAAGGTAACTTGTCTAATGCGAGTAGATAAGTATATGGTTGTAATCCTTAGATTTTTAACATTCTGTTGATGTAAAATAATGTATAAAACCCTTTTAGAGTTAAGAGAAAAAGCCTTGTATCAACTCACGAAAAGTATATTTAGTTTTGCCATTAGGCTTGTAGCTTAGAATACTCTTTAGGAGGAATGTCCAGTGACCTTTGGTGGGGAGTTATCCCACTAGTCTAGAGGTCAGAGTGTGTGACTTGGTACCTTGCCTACACATTTCAAGATATGTAACGAGATTTAATATGAATCAAAGAAGTAGTTTCTCTTCAATTTACGTTGTCCTATATTTTATTTGATTTTACCCGTATTTTGCTGCATTGCATGTGTTGCATTCTTGGCTGCCTTGTTGTACTTGTTTTTAGATTACTTTATGCTATGCGATGTGCTATCTTTGTCCATACGTACGAATGGATTGTTTGTTTTAATTATTTATTTTCTATTGTACATTTATTTTCTGTTGCGTTCTTTAATGCTTGGTGACCGGATATTTTTATCCCTTGATGTCATGGGACTAACTATTGGCTGGTTTGCTTTCAGGTGATAGATAGTAAATGTCATACGGTCTAACTTGTGAACTTATCAACCCGTGACACAGTCCTTCACAGTTCAAAATGTTACTATGAGTTTTTACTCTTCAACTATGAGCATTGACACAGATAATAAGAGAATTTATTCAATTTTTTTAAACTGTTATAGGTTCTAATCTTAACAAGATATTTGTTCATCATCTTCTGTTATATATAAGTTCAATTCTGATAAAAGGTTATAAAATTCTTATGAATTCACATAACCTTATGTAAATAAACTTGGTTGAATCGATCAAGGGATGGAACTACATGGACTATACTTATAGCCTAAATCCTATAACGGCAATACAAAAAGAAAGTCACTCTGTGTTATCTTTCCTTCACAGAATTAATGTTCACAAGTTCCCTTGTGAGTCTTACCCTCTAATTCTTTATCCCCTTTTCACAAACTAATGTTGTATAGAAAACACTTACCAAATTGATATAGGCGCTTTCAATCAAAAGAAATTAGAGGTTGTTGACGTCCCTTCATTCACGGAGATCTTAATAACACCATTCTCATTTAAATGGAATTTTGACCTTGAAAGTTTCATTTGTTTTTTTTTATTGGAAGATATTTTTAACAGAGAAATCTTATTTACTTGTATACAAGTCAAAAACTTTTATATTATTTATATATTTCATGATTAACAAAATGCATAGTACAAATATTATAGGAAAATATTCTCCTTAAAAAAATAGATGTTATTTTCTGTAATACTTCTCATACCTAATATTAAACAAATAAAATATTTTCTATTTATTATCTCAATATGTTCTTACAAAATATGTTTTATCAAAAGAAACGGACCTGAAATCTTAGGCTCTGCTTGTTTGAGTGAAAATTCTAACTTAACAATTTACTGTTACGATCTTTATCACCAATAACTGCTATTACCGCATCACCATTAGTCAATTCAATAAACATCATTACTGTCATCACTATACACTACACTACCATCGACTCTCATTCATTACTATCACCTTCCCATCACCACTTCCTCTCACCACACAATTACCCATCATTTAGCATTCATTGTTTATACATTTCCCTCTATTATCATTATTTTTCCATAATGATAATTTTAAGCAGTTAGTATATTTTAACAAGACCTATGTTTATTGATTAAATGATTTTATTGTTATACAGTACAGAATTTTAAAAACATATTATATTATGATTTATAATTAATTTTCAATGATAAATTATTTAATCATATAATGATTCTTTATTAAATGGTTTATAGAATAACAATTACAAAAGCATCTAGATCTATTTTTATATGATTTATGCTTCGTTCACCCTTTTACTTCACAATTTCAAAGATAAAATGCCCGTTGTATACAATATTCCTAAGTAAATGTTATGTCTTAATATGTGTTGAAAAAGTTACATCCTAATACTTTGAATTGCAAAAAAAATTATCACAATTTTTTTATAACTTTTTATATAAAAATAAAAACGTTCAAAAATTCCTAAAGATACTATTTTTGTCAATTAAGTTACAACATTTTATATACTCTTTTGCAAAATTATTTTTTTAATAGGTTATAAGATTTTATATACAAAATAACAACTTTTATGTTGTATAAATTTAACTTGTAAAGTCTATAGATTCGTACCAAGGTATTACGGCAGGGCAGAGGTTATCTTCTCAATTTTGAAAATCTCACATCAATCCAAAGCATAGCCCATATCTTGCATAAAAGCAACACAGGGTTACACAAGATTATTAAATAGCAACAACTGCATCTCTTCCCATACAACATGAAATAGACAAGGTCCAGAAATGGAAGTTGAACAACCATTTGCCAACATATCTCGAGACTAACCAATTTGAAATGCTGAAGCCTCATAGTTTTCTAAGATGTTTCTCCGTATCTTCTCTAGTCTTGGTCCACTCTCCTCTTTATATGAAAGTTGTTGAAGCATCTTTCTCTCTGCACATGAAATGGCATATCAGCTTGTGTAAGAGAAAAAAGTGATTCAGTAAAGGGAACCAAGCATTGTCACAATGTAAATAAAACCATACACGCGCACATTCTTTTCGGTTAATACTCCAAAAGCATAACACAGTAAATTATAAACTCACATTAAGATCAAGGTATATATGTTTTCCAACTCATATCACCTTCCAAGTCAAAACCAAAGATCCCTGTTTCTCTGATCTCCAATTCACAGTAAAACCATTGACCTTTTTGATGTGCAGATTGTCACACAAAAGTTAACTCATCTACAATCATGCTAGCTGTAAAAAGCAAGTTCACAAATCAATATCTACGGCCCCCATCAAGGGGAAAACAGTAAAATAACAGAATAGAATAGAAGAAATCAAAACGCTTGTCCATCTAACGCCTAAATTCACAATGACTCAGCCAAGTGTTGCTGGATGCCCATAAACATAAATTCTAAGTCCATCATAATGGCCTAATCTCGCATCCATGTATTTAAAAGACACTAGACTTCATACAATTTTCATCAACAAAGTTTACGCAATGATAGTGGTTTGCACTGTAACTAGCTTTCAATCAAATTACAATGACATAAACCCTGTGGAAATTCCCAAGACAATAACAAAAAAGGCACTGTAGCTTGAATTCAATTAAATTACAACATAGACCCTAAAAACAAGAACATAGAAAAGATATTACACAAAACAAAATTGGATGGGACAGACAAAGGAAGCAAGGCATATTGACAAAACATAGAAAAGATATTAAAATAAGTTAACACAAGAAAAAAAGGGAAACGCGAAATCAAAATTTACATTGACAACATAAAATATTATGAAATAAGAAAGCAAACTTAGTTTGTACTCCTCAGCAAAGCAGAGGTGCACCACAAACATTGTAGTCTGGCCATAGGAAAAATGGCAGAAAAGAATTCATGCCACGTAAAATAGACATCAATTTCTTTTTCATTAGACTTCAGTTAATACCTTAATGAAACTAATTTAAATATTTAGGAATATAATTAATCAACCCCAAATTTTCTCCTTTTAGGTCAATTTTGCAAAAGCATATGACAATAAATTTTAAAACTTCAAAGTTTTCTTTAGTTAATACCCTTGACCGTTTTCCAATTCATACACAGAAAAAGGGACAAACTTTAGAAGTTTTCTTCAATTTTACCAGGCAATCAGTGAGGCTCTAATATTAAGCTACAAAAAGAGGAATCTAAAACGTCCAAAATGTTGAAATTCCAGCATCTTCATAGTTTCAGGTAGTTTTGTTGTCCCCTACATAAATATGAGAACATTAACATTCAATCATCAACAAGCATAATGAGAAACCCCAATGCCTTGAATGAAATTGAAAAGTCAAAAACAATAAACCACGTCCACGTGCCCTCCATACTCAGAGATCAACTTGATGATGCTTAGACCGTTACACTAAGTGATATCACCTCTAAAATCAGGCCACTGCAAAGAAGCAAGTTCCCAGTATCACATCCACACTTCAGTCAAGACCGACAAGAAGGAAAATTATTGACTGAAACAAATCAGACCAACCATCTTGTTTCTTTAATCTCCAATTCACAATAAATCCAATGATCTTTTTAATGCAGTGTGTAGATGCCAAACACCACGAATCTTTTCTACAGTCATGCAGGTGTAGAAAGCTAATCATTGACTTAAATGTACATCCTAATCAGAGCAAAGATTGTCAAATAAGAGAAATTGATGTTGCTGTATGCTAATAAACAAATTACATCACATAATTTTCCATTACCAAAGCCAAAACAATATTTAAAAAATTGATGTCAATGAAAAATTAGAAAAAAAAAAATTATACAAGTCCTTCATAAATGGCCAATTGCGAAGAAGAAGCCACCATAAATGGTCGAATCTCACATTTGTGCAGCCAAAACAAAACAAACTACAACAGCTTTCATCAGCAAAGGAAGTTTAGGCAATGGTAGTAGTGAACCAAAAAATATCTAGCAAACATAAACATCGAAGACACCACCAAGAACGAACATTACAGAGAGCACAGACAAGGGAAGAAAGTCACACCGTAAGACAAGAATAGAACCTAAAGAGGAAACAAAAATAAAAAAAATCAATTATATATTAATACATAACGAAAAGATGATTCAGGAGCAAGGGGCAATAAGAAAAGAACAACATACAATCACCTTTCTACTAGTGTGATGTGTTCCTGTGTCGGTAACCCTCCATTCATGAGATTACCGAAAAGAAAACAAGGAATAATAAGTTAGTTAACACAAAAAGGAAAAAACAAAATATAAATCAAGTTTTATGAGCACAACACTATGAGACAACAAAGCATACTCAATACGTACTGCTCAGCAACACAGAATTCCACCACAGACATTGTAGTTGGACCATAGCAGAAACAGAGGAAAGGCATTGGTAGCATGTAACAAAGACATCAATTTCTTTTCTATTATAGGACTCAATTCACTTCAATTATTACTCGATGAAACGGAGTCAAGCGTTTAAGAAGAACACAAATCAACCATTGAAGTTTTCTCCATTTCGGTCAATACTCTAAAAGTACATCACACAGAAAATTATAAAATCATATATTAAAGTGTATGTTCTCCAATTCATATGGAAGAAGGGCAAATTTCCCATGTTTTCTTCCGTTTTACCTGGCAATTGGGGAAGCTCTAATATCTATGATCCTCCGAGTAGATAGTTTTGCTGTCCCCTACATAAATACGAGAACCTCAATAGCAAATTATGGACAAGCATAATGGGAAAACTCAATGCTTCAAATGAACTGGAAAAGGCTATACAATAGCCATGTCCAAGCACCCTTCCTAAAAGTTAAACTTGATGATGCTCAAAACATTACACACATTAGTGAGATCACCTCTAGAATCATGACAAATGCTCAGAAACAAATTCACAGTATAACATCTATACTAGGACTAACAACAATGAATACTTTTGATTGAAAGAAAGAAGACTAACTATACTGTTTCTCAAGTCTCAAATTCACGGTAAATCCATTGATCTCGTTAATCAGAAGAATGCTGCACCAAACAAAACGAATAATGTCTTCAGTCATGCCAGCTGTAGAAAACAGGTTCATAACTCAATATTACACCCCCAATGAGAGCCAAAATAATTATATAACATAATAGAATAAAAGAAATCAAAATCCTTTATCCATTTAATGCCTAGGTTCATAATGACACTGCAGAGGGTTACTGCATGCCCAACATAATCACATACTTTTCTATTAATAAAGCAGCAATACTAAAAAAATAAGATTGAAGAAAAATCATAAGACTTATCCTAGTCCTTCATCTATCTGATCACAACCAAAGAAAACTAATTGCCAAGAAGAAATTCATAATAAATGGCCTAATCTCCTATGCATGCAGCTAAAGGACATTAAACTTTCAACAAGTTTCATCAACAAAGGAAATTTATGCAATGATAGTAGTGAATGAACAAGTATCCAGTAAACATAGACACTGAAGACTCCACTCCAGAAAACCCAAGACAACATGGACAAATGAGAAAGGATATTACACAGAACAAAACAGGAGGGCATTGACAAGGGAAGCAGATCACAGTATAAGAAGAAACGCCACAAAAACAGTGCCTTCATCTAAAGACGACACCAAAATACTAAAAACATTTACATATATTTTATTAAAAAAAGATGACACAGGAATAAGCGACTATTAGAAAACAACAGCATACTATGACCTTTCCACTTATGTGCTGCATTCCTATGTTAGTAACCCTCTACCAGGAAATTGCCCACAAGGAAACAAGTTTAAATAAATTAACACAAAAACGAAAAAACGAGATAATCCATTTTTAGGACTACATTATGAGACAAAAAGCATATCAATACATACCCATAGCAACAAAGAAAGTGCATCACAGACATTGTAGTTGGACCATAAAAGAAATGGGAGAAAAGCATTAGTAGCACACAATATAGACATCAATTTCTTTTCTATTATAGGATTCAATTGACTTAAATTATTACTCAATGAAACTACCTCAAATATTTAAGAATAAATCAACCATTTACGTTTTCTCCTTTTTGGTTAATACAATAAAAGCAAATCACACGGTAAATTATAAAATCATAAACTAAAGTGTATGTTCTCCAAGTCATATGGAAAAGGGCAAATTTTCCACGTTTTCTTCAGATTTACCTGACAACTTGGGGAAGCTCTAATATCTATCTCATCCTTAGTGTATATAGTTTTGCTGTCCCCTACATAAATATGAGAACCTTAATGGCAAATCATGGAGAAGCATAAGGAGGAACAAAAGTCTAAAAACCATGTACAAGCGCCCTCCCATTAAACTAGATGAATCTCAATTCATTACACACAAATGAGATCGTCTATAGAATCAGGCCAACTACACAGAGACAAACTCTTAGTATAACATGTACACTAAAACCAACAATAATGAAAACTATTGATTGAAAGAAAGCAGACCAACTATCCTGTTTCTTAAACCTCTAATTCACAGTAAATCCATTCCTTGTCTTGATGGGAAAAGTGTTATACCAAACAACACGAATATTGTCTTCAGTCACAGCAGCTGTAGAAAGCAAGCTCAGAACTCAATATTACACCCTCATTCACAGGCAAAACAGTTAAACAACATAATAGGGAAAAACGAAAAAAAAAAGAAATCAAACCCTTGATCCATTTAACGCCTACGTTCATAATGACTCACGCCTAGGTTCATAATGACTCTGCAGAGGCTCACTGCATGCCAAACATAAATTTCATCACGTAGTTTTTTATTACCAACACAACAAGACTCGAAAGAAGGAGGTTGGAGAAAAATCACAAAATTTATCTGAGTCCTTCATCTATCTAATCACAACGAAAGAAAAACAATTGCCAATAAGAAATCCATAATAATTGGTCGAGTCCCCCATGCATCAGCTGAAGGAAATCAAGCTTCAAACAAGTTTCATCATCAAAGGATGTTTATGCAATTTTAGTAGTGAACAAAAAAAAAAAAAAAATCTTGTAAACATAGAGACTAAAGACTCCACTTCTAAAAATCCAAGACAACAAGGATACCAAAAAGAGTGCCTTCACCTAAAGAGGATACCAAAAAAAACTTAAAACAGTTGCATACATTTTATAATAAGAAAAAGATGACTCAGGAATAAGCCACAACTGGAAAGCAACAGCATACTATGACCTTTCAACTGTGTGATGAGTTCCTGTATTGGTAACCCTCAACACGTTAAAGAAAAAACCAAATATAAATCAAGTTTTTTGAAGACAACATCGAGACAACAAAACATAGTCGGATACGTACCCCTTAGCAACACCGAAGTGCACCACTGACATTAGAGTCAGGCTGTAGCAGAAATGAGGGAACAGCATTAGTAGCACGTAAACATAGACATCAATTCCTTTCTATTATAGGATTCCATTGACTTCAGTTATTACTCAATGAAACCACTTCAAATATTTAAGAAGAATATATATACCATTAAAGTTAGTAAATAAGTATATCGCATGGTAAAATATATTCTTAAAAGTAATTACCATGAAAGTTAGCAAATACTCTTAAAAGTATATCACCTGGGCCAACTGCATTGAAACAAGTTAAAAGTATAACATCTACACTAAGATCAACAGCATGTAACTATTGATTGAAAGAAAGCAAACAAAATGAATATCATCCATTGATCTTGTTAATGGGAAGAGCGCTACACCAAAAAACCATGACCATCAACTTCAGTCATACAACTATAGAAAGCAAGTCCATAACTCATTACATCCCCAATCAAGCCCAGGTTCATAATGACTTTGCAGAGGGTTGCTGCATGCCAAATGTTAGGAAATAGAGATAGAATATGTGACTAACATGTCATTAGGTTATTTAGTTGGATTATAACACTAGAGATGAGTTATAAGTTAGATAAGTCAATAAATTATTGAGTTTTATTAGAGTTCCACCTCTTGTATAGGCTTTATATAAATAAAGGAGTAAGGTTGAATTGCTGTCATAGTTTTAGTATAAATTTAGGTAGATTTCTATTTTGTTATCATTTATTATTTGATTTTGAAATAATAAAAAAAAAGAGTTGAGTTGCTATTCTAGTAGATTTTTAGATTTATTTATTTTTTATTGTTTTTGTCGATTTAGTTTTGGTAAAAGAAAAAAATAAAAAAAAAAGAAAAAATTTATTCAGTTGTGGTGATTATTTGTTTAGGTTATTACTTACTAAAAAAAACAACAAAAGGAAGTTAAAGGAGTAGGGGCTCTTATAGTTCTCAATCAGTGGAAAATCTACAGTAGCAATGTGTGGAACTAGCATCGCTAGTGGACAGAATATCACCAACTCATGCGTGACCGCTTGCATGTACTTCATCTCTCTCAACTACTAAACCATGATTAGAGTGTCTAATTCTGGTGACCATATTCCAGCTACTTCTTCCCTCACTTTTGCAAGGATTTACGGATGTGAATTGAGCAGCATCACTGCCCAAAGAAGAGATCAAGTTGAAGCAGAAGGGATGGTTACTGGTTGGTGCTGCTGCAGATAGTAGCTACAACGATGTTCTAGGTAGTTGACGGTGAAAGTGGTGACCAAAACTCCAACAATAGTTCCAAAGAGATTTGATCTGTTGTTTTTTATTTTGGTGTATTTTTTGTCGTCATCTTGGTAGAGTTTATTTTCTGGTTTTCCAATAGATCCCTGTTAGATTACATCAAAGAAAGGCTCTGGGTTATTTGATTTTGGTCTTGCTATGGCCTGGGTAAACTTGATTTTGGATCCTTTATGGAGGTTGTTGTTGAATTTGATGTGTTTGAAGCACAATTTTTGGGTTTCTGTTAATTGGTGGTATACTTGATCTGATTTGGTTGATTATTCTAATTTTGTTCAAATTGGTTGGTTTTAAGCTATTTGGAGTGAACTTGTGTCACGTATTTTAAATTGCTTGAGATAGTTTCAATGGCTCTAGGTAGGATTTGGCTTTGTGGAGCTGCTTTGGTTAGGACTTCTTTTTTTTTTTGGTTCTTTGTGGTATGGATACCAAATTCAGAACTGGGCTTGGCTTGATTTTGGGCTGCTTGGCAGTGATTTATGATAGGCAAGTGCAAGTCTAATTTGGTGTTTCAGGTGACAGCCCTTGACAATTAGAGGCTGAGGCATGATTTGTCAGTTATTAGTGTATCTTATCATAAAAAGGGGTTTATGTTTCAACTTTGGGCAAGCTAGATTTCTGCATTTGATAGGATTTATGTTGTTTTTAGGCTATGTCACATGATTTGGTCTGGGCAGAGTTTAAAAGAAAGTTGTTTTTGGTATATGAAATTAATTTCAAGACATAGAAATACTGTTTGTGCAACTGGCTTTGTAGTTTGTGCAAGCTATTTTTAGTATTTTTGAAGATTTGCTTGACATAGTTTTGGTGTAGGGCAGCATAAGTTGCTTTTATTTCATTGCAATTTAATTGATTTTGAAGTATTCGGAGTGCATTTTGGTGTTATGCATGTTTGGACTATTTAGCAAATTTTGATTTCTTCATGTGATTTGAAGCACTATTTGACGACTTGTGATATTTGGTATCTTTATACGATTTGAAGCACTGTTTAGCAGCTTGTGACTTTTGGTGCCTTCATGTGATTTGGAGAATTATTTGACAAATTTTGGTGTCTTCATGTGATTTGGAGCATTATTTGACAATATTTGTGTCAGTCTGGATAGGTGCCCTAGGGCCAATTTGATGAGGCTATATTGTATCTATGACTATACATTTTGTGTTAATTTGGATATTAAAGGTTGTATATTCATCTTATATTATATTCATTGTGCATTGCATACTTAAGATGAAATCCATGATGAGAAGTTAATTTATTCAATCAATCCTATAAGGGGTTATGGGATTG